>PVLD010013115.1:0-57358 GCA_004027595.1 Dinomys branickii | reverse complement strand
TGAAGATAACTTTATATTATACAGCATCCAGTGCAAATTCCCTACTATCTTCTCTATAATTTGGTATTTCCTTTAATGTTTTTGTGTTAACTAATGTGAAGATAACTATGTAATACAACATCCAGTTCTAATTCCCTACTATATTCTGTATAACTTTGTATTTTCTGTATTGTTCATGGCTTTTCTGGTTCATATGTCTCCATTCTTTTGTCTTTAAAATAAAATTTAAAAAAAAACCATCAAATCAGCACAGTGAAGAGAGTTAACTAGCTGGGCCCTGTAGACCCATTGGTCATGCACTCAGGTCATTAAGTTCATGGGAAAGAGGTCCTCTTGGGGTTGGACTGTGTTCCAGGCTACAAAGATACAATGCTGGTCATGTTCAATAATGTCTCCGGCACAGTGGTGCTTACCCTTTTCTGTTGGAGTAAGAGGTAAGCATCACTGACCAATTGATAGGCAACGTACTCTCATCTGCTTAGGTATAAGTGCTATGAGAAAATACAAAATAAGATCAAGGTTGAAAAGGACAGAATTTCTCTGAGCTTAATTTTCCCCACAAGGAGCTCTACTTTATGATTTCAATGTGCACGAGAATTTGAAGCAGTTTATAAAAATACATAAGGCCCAGAATAATAAGATAAATATTTGAGACTGTTGAGCATGAGGTTAGAAAAACAATTCCATCCAGGGATAAATTTAGAACTACAGACCTTATGGCCCAGGACAGTTGCTAGATTCCAGTCTTGCTACTAAACCTCCTACTCTTCAAAATAAAAATGAATATCTGAGTGTTTTCTAGGAATGGCTTCATCTAGCTTGGCACAGTGGTGTCTGCCTATAATCCCAGCTACTCAGGAGGCTGAGAAAGGAGGATTGCAAGTTCAACTCCAGCCTGGACAACCCAGGGAGATCCTGTCTCAAACAATAAAAAGAAGTGCAGTGGTAGAGTACTTATTAGCACTATTAAAAGAGAGGCTATGTCTCAAACATGGATACTGTCCATATGTTTGCGAGAACACTACTTAAGCAGAAACTGATGGAGCAAGTAAGGTATGAGAGTATGAATAACTTTTTGATACTATTCAATGATGGTTGGCAGTTCACCACTCAAGACCAAATCAACGATAGTAATTCACAATCAAACCATCTGTGAAAGATGGTTTACTTTCTCTTCTAATACTGTTGTGTGTATGTACTATAAGTGATGTCGCAGACCTTTGAGAATTTGATGGAAGATATAAGCCCCATCCATGGAAAAATGTGCATGTATACATACGTTCACGGTTTGACATACAATATCAGGATTGTCAAAGAGGTTGAGGACCCAGCAGAAATCTTAAAACATCCATTGTCCATTTCCCCCTTAGTTTACCATGGAAAATAAACAAACTTGATGTTCTTCACATCGTCTTCCATAAATACTTATGCAACAATGTTCTTTTTAAATTATTCAGCTGCAAAGAATTCACCGCTGTAAGATCTGACTAAAAGAAAAAAACCTCATTTACAAATATTCTTTGGACAGTTATTAACAGAACTATATGCTTTTAAAATGAAAACCATCTCGGTATAATGAGGAAGAAGCAAGACACTGGAATCTCTGCATGTCAGTATGCTGGACAAACCAACTGTTACACTGCACCGACACCCACTTACGTCTACACATTTGAGGTGCGTCCTTTTCCTTTCCCTTTTGTTCACTTTAACATTTTTAAGCAACATAGAAAGGATTTCTGTGACAGTGTGCATATCAGCTTCTCAGTATGACTGCATGTCTTAGAAAATTGAATTAGCTAGTTAACTAATAGAAGAGAATTGACAAGTTTAACAAAGTCCTCTTAGTTGAGCTATAATTGAAACTCAAATCACAAAGGGATCTATCAAGAATAGTGAAGAAAATGGTAGCAATCTAGGTGAATGAAAGTCTTAATTATCAGGTATCAACTTTTTTTTTTAACAGTTTGGTTTGGTATCATTAACAGGATTTCAAATTGTTTCACCCACTGGGACTCCTTTGACCGTGCCCACGTTTACCCACTCAATCTACCTAAATAAAATTACATGAATCAGAATAAAAGTATGCATTATGACATGATATAACTTTACTCATTATTTTTCAACAGTTCCTTTTCCATTCTCTACCTGGTTTTCCATTCTTTCTCCTTGGTATTCAAAGCCTTTATATATAGGAAGCCTAGAGAGCAGAGGGTGGGGGGAGTCATTAGTTCCCTGAAAGAGAAGCAAGATCTTTGCAGGAGGCCTGCAAGGCTTTGGTTCTCTAGCAATGGTTCTGAGGTCATGAATTGCAAACACCTGCTTCTGTGTCAAAGCCCCACAATGGTGACACTCAGTAGGAGAGAAGAATTCTGTTTTAGAAAATAATTCCCTTTCATGTGAATTTCTCTTCAGGTACACATGCATAAACACTTGTTTTATAGGTCTGGATCTTGTAATACACAGTAGGTAGGCTTCTTCAAAGTTCAGTCCCCATGAAATGTTTCTAGCACAAGTCCTGTTTACCCAGAAAATTTGATTAGATTTCAGGAAAACTTCACTTCTGACTTGCTGGTGTGCTGATCATTGCTTAAGAGAGTAGGAAAACCATAAGGCAGTATATTGTAAAATACACTCAGTGCACAATATATTTACTGTAGAATATTTTTGATAAGTATGGTACTATATTTAAAGAGTTCATCAATTGGCAGCCTTAAATAAGGCAACTATGGATGAATTTCAATGGAGAAACCAAATTTTTTGTCTGTAACCTCTCTAACCTTGAAATAGTAGACTTTCTTTTTCTACTTGTTACCCTGACGCTTCTTTTCGGTTGGTGTCAGATATTTTCAATAATTGAACGATAGAACTGTGGGGGAAAGCAAAGAAAAACCATAAACCATAATTAAATAGACATATTCTCACAGCACCTAGTTCAGAAATAATCTCTAGTGTTGCTCATATATGAAGGAGCTTGCTGCAATCAATGTTTGATGTTCAGGTTACCTAAGACTTTCGCTTTGGGCATCTGTTTGAAGAACAGTTAGTTTTGGTTCCCTTGGTACAACAAAGTGTTGGAATTTAATCTCCATAATTACTAATTTTCTCATATAAAATAAGGAACAAAGAACGAAACAAAAGACAGATATGAAGAAATACAGAGATCTTTTTCGAATGGAAAGGGGAGCAAGAGACAGAAAGAGGGGTATGGGAGGAAAGAGAAAATGGACGAAGAAAAGAGGATTGAAGAAAATCATGGAAATGGAGTTTTTCCAAATGGGAAGGGGAACAAGAGCTGGAGGGACCAGGGAGGGAAGGGAGATGAAGAGGACACAAAACATTAAAATGTGTTATGTACGTGTACAAATTACCCTATGATATATGTAATCATTATGTATTTCAAACATGTACTAATAAGAAAAGGAAACAATACAAAAGAATAAACAACAGTGTCTGTGACAATGAACTATGGTAAGAATGCAAAGACATGTGCAAAGCGGAGCTATGCCACACACACTCAGTACACAACAGTGCTGGCGTCATGACACAGAGATGGTGGCTTTTCTCTCTCAGTGGGCAAATGCACGGATTTCTTTTTCTACTTCAGTTCTAGTTGTTCTGAAGGGTGGAAGCTTATCTCTGGTGGATTTTAATTTGTATGCACAATTTAGCAGACTTTTGTAGGTATGTATGGAAATTTTTATGTTTTTGTTTTCTTTGGCTTTGGTTTTGGTGTTCTGTGGGTAAATTTAGGTGCCGACGTGGAGGATGGTTCCTGCAGCACTGGCACAATCCACCTCCGGTGCCCCTAGCCCCTCTCTGCTCCTTTGTTTTAAGGCTGCTTCTGAAGTCGTGAACAGTTCCTATATGCAAGAGAGACAATATCCACAGCAAATCTCTACTGTTGCCAGATGAGAACCTATTGATAAACATCCCAGTTTCTCCAGCTTTTAGAGGGTCTGCTCTGAAGCATAGTCCACATGGCTGTCAGAGGGTGCCAGGTGGGAATGAGCCGAGTTGCTTCCAGTCATCACCAGTTCAATAATGCAGCTTTCTTGGCATTTTTCCTTCCCTCTTTCCTGTTTCTCAGAATATCTCTTGAATAAATTACACAAGTATTTGCCCCCCTCTGGCTTGTTGGTAGAAAATCCAAATTGAGATGCAGAACACAGCTTCTAATTTTTGCTCAGACCATCCCCAAAGTGCGGACAATTCATCCAGATTTCTGAGTGTGGGATTTGGTATCAAGAAGATATAAACTGAAATTTACTTATATAAAAAATTCATAAACCTAAGTCAAATTGCAGTTGGCTAAGGTTCCTTTGGAAACCAGTTTGTCTTGCCCTGTTAGCATTCTTATACTGTCTGTATGTCCATCTATCTTGAGTTATTATGAATGTTTTTACCGAAATTTCTTTTTAAGGACATGCATGAATTTAGCAGTTATTTTTTTAGAAAAAATTAATTAAGATAAGAATTAATTAAGATAGGAATTCATTGCTGTTAACTTGCTTCCTTCATTTACATTACAAGACTAGCCCCTACAGGATGTGAATTAGGGTTCTCAGTTTAGTATCACAGAGGATGCAAAATAAAATAAAACCTCTACTTTAAAGTCGGAAAGGAGTCTAGGGTGTCTATCAGTGATAGGGCACATGCTTAGCATGTTCAAAGCCCAGCACCAAAAATGTAGCATACAATGATACAATTTTCATCAGTTAATTCGAGAGCTTATAGAAGCCTTCATGAAGTGGTCCAGACTCCTTTAACTGACTAATGTAGAAAACCAGAAACAGAGTAGTTAATTTTTGCTCACACCCACACAGCTAATGATGTAGTATCCTAGCACTTAAGTGACAGAAGTAAGAGTCTGAAGATACCTTACCACCTTTCTTCTTCAGAAAATGGTCTTTCTCCAGGATTTGGGTTAAACAGAACATCCTTCTTTTAAATCAAAGTATTCCTAAAGCCCAAATTAAAACATTCACAATGTTTTTCAAACAGGCAAGAAATAAAAGCATTACATTTTCAAATGGGTAGAAATCATGAGCATGTTGTGAAGATGACAGATCAATAGGAAGGTGACAGGACCTGCAAAGAGTGAAAAGAGAATATGTCAATAGATAGCAAATGCTTTAAGGAGGTTAAATGTATTGTTCTCTACCAAATAGTCCTTCTTCACTCATTTTTATTCTAGTATTTTACTTTATTCTTCTATGTAGAATTATATGTGAGAATCCCCCATTTGAGAACCCTCTTAAAGGTGACTCTATGAATGCTCTGAGATTTTTTAACAGACTGTGTAGACTAAAGTCTTCATTAGCTAGTGAAACAAAAACTCTAAAATTCATAGGAATGTGAGTTGGTGTTAGGGTGGAAGGAAAGAATCTTTTTCTCCTTCTAAAGCTATTCAGGATATCAACTGCAAGGGATAGCCCAGACAGTCCATTAGCATTTCAAGATGTGACATGGGCTTGATTGCTGAATTAGTGAGTGGAGGGGGAACTGGTACCACTCAGACACCACACAACTCACATTAAATAAGTGTTCTCCAAGAATGCCAAGCTTTCAAGATACCATGTAAATCAAATCTCTTCTTTATAGATTTGTTTTCTGTGAACTAACCCAATGGCTCCTCCTTCCCCTCCAAACACACGTGGCTTATATGAAACACATACAAACTCACATCTACTTTTAAATAGGTGCCCCACACTGTGCCTTTTTTATCATTAACACCCTCATACTTGGACGCTGTGTTTCCAGCCTCCGCTCGTACAGTCTACTCTGTACACAATAGGCCCAATGTCCTGCTGAAATCAAGGTGAGATCAAGGTTCTAACCCTCTAAAAACCTTTACCCAATGTAGAACAGAAGACTGAGTTACTATACAGTGCTCCCAAAGTGTTTTCCTGGATCAGCAATATCAGTATCACTCAGCACATTCTCAGACCCTGCCCTACATTGGCTAAATAAACTGGAGACACTGACAGTAAGCCTGGAAGTCTGCATGATAACAAGTCCTCACAGTTGTTGGCCTGGCCAATGTCTGAGCACTCCTCTGCTGCGCAAACCCATGGCATTTTATCCTTGTTTACCCTTTCACTTTTCAATGTTATGGTTGATACATTGTGTCAACTTGAGGAATCTAGAGGTTTGGCTGAGTGATTCAGCAGGAAGCCAGGGTGCTTACTTTGTACACATCCTGAGCATGTGGAATATGGGGCATGGACACAGTGTGCGAGCTACACCTCCCCTGGGTGGGGGCAGCCTGTTTACAATGTAAGGGCAGGAGAGAGGCTGCTTGCCGTGGTTCCTCCCGTTTGCTGGTTGTTTTCGCTGTGCTCTGCTGCCAAGAACATTTGCCGTCTGCCATGTGCCACTCTGCCTTTGAGCCAGCCAAGTATGGACTGAAACCTCCACAAACTGTAAGCTAAATAAACTTTTCCTTCCTTCATTGTGGGTGTTGGGTATTTTGTCTCAGCAACAAGAGTAAAGTAACCAAGACAATCAACTACTATTTCACTTTGTCCCAGCCCCTCTGGCTTCGCTGTTAAGTATATTTCTGCTTTAGGACCTTTGTACTAATTGTCACTTCCTAGGTAAACACATGTGGCTCCATCACCAACCTGAGATCTTCTCTCTGACCCATGTGTACAGCTGAGGCGTCCTTGTCCACTATATTCATTTCCTAGGGCTGCTAGTACAACGTATCATAGATTGGATCACTTAAAACAACACAATTACATTTCCATTGTTCTGGAGACTAGAAGTCTGAAATCAAGGTGCAGCAGAGGGTACTCTGCTTCCAAGATGCTAGGTCGAATCCTTCCTTGCCTCTTCCTAGATTTCAATTCTGGCAATCTGTAGTTTCTTTTAGCAAACATATCACTGCAGACTCTGCCTTTGTTGTCACCTGGTTTTCTCCATTTGTCTTCACACTCAGAAGGACACCACACTGGCTCAAGCGCCCCCCCTACTCCAGAATGATATCATTTAGCCAAGTTTGTCTGCAGCAACAAGATCCCAGTTTGAAGTGCTGAGAAGTAGGACTTCATCATACTTTTGGGGCAGGGTGCACAGTTTAACTCGCAGTACCCATTCAGTGTAAAAATTGTGCTCTGACTTTCTCACTGTCTGCCCCACTTTTGTGCTGCCTCCTAACACACCTGATATTTTACTGATCTATTTCATTTACCATCTGGCTCCCTCCACTGGTGTTGGAGTTAGAAAAAAGTAAAAATGCTTACCTGTTTTCTTTCTAGCCATACCTTATCCACAGCTTTTAGAGCATCCCTGGCACACAATAGCAGTTTCATAAATACTCGTTGAACGGGTGAAAATGCTAGACCATTAGCAACATTATTTTCCCGGTAGGAAGTCAGATCATCTATCTAAACTTTAAAGAACAAAAGTAAACACTGATTTTTTTAATGTGCTAGAGACTAGCTACATAGAGAACTATGAAGTACCACCTAAGGAAAGTTAAGTTCATTCTGAAATTGTTGGCAAGGTTCTGTATGGTCAGGGCTCTATACCAGGGAAAGACTCCAGGGAACTTTTTGAGCTGGGGATGTTGCTGGGTTAACTGGTAGCCAGGATCCAGAAAAGGGCTGGTATCAGAAGTACAGTTAGGCAAATCGAGACACAGAGTAAGATAAGATCTCTTGTCTTTGCATTATGCTGTCTCTAATCATTTGTTCTTTCATTCATTCAACAAATACTCGAATATCTAAGCATAACACTCTGAGCTCCAAGCTTGGAATGTAAGAGAAAGCCTCTGCACTTCTGGAATTTTCTCTGCAAAGGGCTGAGAATAGGAGCACAGTTGCAACACATCCACCCTTCTTATGAGGCAAGGGCCACTGCAATTGGCTTTGTATGAGTACCAAAGAAAGGCAATGTCCTTTCGCTTGAGCTAGGCATAAAATAATACAGGTGTTCAGGGGCCAAGTGGAAATTCATGAAAATGAAATTTCAAAGACAAAGCTACCATTGCCTAGGCTTTGTCACTAAAACTACTGTGCAAGCATGGAATTCAACGAAGAAGCTGCTTCGTCAAATAAGTTAGAATATAGGGCTTCACCTTGCATTTCTGCTAGGCAGTTTCTGAGTCTGTGCTTTTAGGAAAAGTATCAAGCTCAAGGAATCAAACTCAAGAAAAATTTCTCATGTCTGAAACAGCATTCGTCTTCTGATACTGTGTGGTTAACACAGGTAAGGAATATAACATTTAGCACAGACTGAGCACTGCTGTATACACTCCATAAGTCTGTTAAAAGAAACAGAAATCCAGATGTGGCATATTTGAGAGCTTGATGGGTCTGTGTTTCTCTTTTGTGGTATCATAGGTTAAAAAAGATGAAGCCATGAAAACAGTATGAATCAAAGTTCTGAAAATGTGAACTTGCAAGAGGTGGACAGTTGTGTCAGGAATGGCATAGAAAAATACAAACTTTTCATGTATTTATTTTGGAGGGGTTGTCTAAGTTTTAGCAATTATGAATCTGGAATGGCACATTTAAGGTAAGTTTCATAAAACACTTCAAGCTAGAGAGCCATAATAGTAAAGCATGAAGTTGGATTCCAGAGTTAAAATCCGGCAGAACGGCTTTGAAGGCCGTTCTCTTTCACAGCATGCTTAACCATGTTGCTTATAAAAGACAGCAGTGAATTGAAACTGAACAGCAAACTGTGTTCTCACCATCTGTCTCAGAATAAGTATGATATAGGAGTGGCTGTCATTCAGGCTGCTTGGGAAAGAAAACCATTTATAAGTCTTTCCAGCCCTGGTTGAACACTCTGTACTGAGTTAGACCCAAACAATTAAAAATACCTCCTGAAGTTTTTGCAGGGCTAGCCTATCAATAAGAAGACTTCAACCATCACATTTAAGCTGCTTGCTGATAATTCAAATTGCTTTATTAGACTGGATTAATTAAAATGGTGAAAATAAAGAAAAACCCTTCCATCTACCCTGTTGGTTGAATTTCCTCTCTTGGATAGTGGGTGGCTACTCAAAAGATCAGTGAATAGAAACTGCGGTTTTGGCCAACCTGGCCGCTTTTTAAAAGGCACATCTCTAGCAACAATCGGGATTTAAACTGTGAGAATAATTGCATGTGTTTGAAAATTCTAAGACAAACCCACAAAGTACCCATTTTTAGCACAAAGATGCCCTTATATTTTAGAGACAGAAGCAGAGAAAACTGAAAAGTCCATCTACCCTCCATCCCCTCTGCTAGCCTCGCTAGCAGGCTGTCAAGGTGTCATTTGCTGGCCCACTTCTGACTACACATGAGGATCTTTTCTTACAGGTAAGGTATTTGTTACACATTTTTCCATTCTGGCAACAAGATTAGTGGCCTTTTTAGGTCAGATATATAGGTCTACATTATGGATGGCACATGGTGCCTGCTTTTAGAAACTGATTGCTGCTCTGTCCTTGATTACCCTAGAGCAGGAAAGGTGTTCTGTCCAAACAGGAATTGCTCTACTGAGTGACCTTTGCTCACTCTGGTTATAACTTCACAACCTGTCTGCAGCCTCAGACAAAACTAGGTTTAGCATCTATTCAGTAATTCCTTCAGCAGTGGGTTTTTAAATTTAAACCAATAGAGAAGAACTCTGCTTTGGTGCCAGTACTAGTGGAACTATTTCACAAGGAGATATAATTTGACTTAGAATACTTCCATCCTCTTGTAGCAGTGTGCTGTATTTTAACAGACTTCCCATGTATTATGCAAATGAAATGCTTTACAGACTTGTCACAGATGGCACTTGGAGGAGCCTATTGGCTGATCACTCCTTGCCTCCTTCTCAGAAATGAGGAGCTTGATTTGCCTACCCATAATCCCTAAGTTGAGGAGCATAAGCCTTAGAAGTAAGAAACTCTTTTAAACAATTACACAGCAGGAGCAAAGGAAAAAAGAGAGCCACTGTGGTTGGATGTATCCTCCAAATTTATGATGGAAGCTTCATTCGCAGTAGGCCTCATGAGTGATGATTTGGCCGGAAGTGTGGAGGCCTCCTGAACAGATGAATGCTGTTATTGCAGGAGGGCGTCAGCTTTCACACATGTGGTGGTTATAAAACAGCGTCCACCCCCACACCTTCTCTTTCACACTCGCCCACTGCCCTTTCACCTGCCACCGCCTTAAGATGGTGTGGAGGCCCTCACCAGGGGTAACCTCCATGACTACTCAAATGGTCAAGGTGAACTCAATGCACTTATTTATTTTTTAATTTTAAGAGAAATAGAGATAAACATAACAATGAAACTGAGTGTCAAAACAGGCTAGCAGGACAGCTACAGTAGTTGATCCTTTGGGCATTGTTGTCTTCATAGTTGTTATTCAGAGTAGAAGATACAGGAATAGTATCTTGTCCATACAGAATTAGCACAACACTTTCTTTTTAATGAACCAAGAGAAACTAGCTGTATAACTATCTTAACTACCTTGTGTATACATATATTTTTTTCCTTTTTCCCTTTCTTCCCTTCCCCTTTTCCCCATCACAGTTTATCTTTTCTTTTGAACAGTTTCTGCCCAATGCACAATATCTATTGTACATTTTGGATCTTGTTTACTCTTTTAGTTTTTTGCACTGGATAGAAAATATGCGTTTATACATGTGAGTGTGATTTATTTAATTTACGAATATGGTCTCAAGTTGCATCCATCTACTTATAAAAGTCTCCAGTTCATTTTTCTTTCTGGCTGAGTGGTATGCCATTATATAAAATTACCACACCTTTTTTATCCATTCCTTGGTTGACGGGTTGTTTCCCAGCTTCAGCTATGACAAGTTGTGCTGTTACAAACATGGGTGCACATATATCACTGTGGTATGAGGATTTTAATTCTTCTGGGAAGGTACCCAGAAGTGGAATAGCTGGTTCGAATGAGACCTCAAATTCTTGTTTATTAAGAAATTGCCACACTGATTTCCACAGTAGTTCTGCCAGTCTATGTTTTCATCAACAGTGGAGAAGGGTTCCTTTTTCTCCACAGCCTCTGAAGCATTTGTTATCAGTTGACTGCTTAATGGTAGCCTGAATGCATTTATTTTTTGTACAAACTATCCAGTCTGTAGTTTTCGGTTATAGCAACAGGACACAGATGAAGCCTTTAGAGACTACAGTGCATGATCAAAAAATACAGTGAATATTTACTTTTTTTTTTTTTTCTTTTTAAAAAAAATTATTATAGTAAAAGACTTCTTTTGTCTTTTTGAGACAGGGTTTTGCTATGCAGTTCAGGCTGGTTTTTAACTCACTTTGTAGCCCAGGCTGGCCTCAAACTTTCAGTGATCCTGCTGCCTCAGCCTCCCAAGTGCTGGGATGACAGGCATCCACCACCACGCCCAGTGTAAAAGACATATTGCCATGAATCTCCCACGGAACGCTGGCCCGCACTTGGAACACGCTCGTTTCATTGCTCTTGCCACTGTCTGAAGCAGTTCCGGAAGCTCCCTGGCATGGTTTTGTGAAGTGTGATCAAAACTACAGTGAAGGCTGCTGCCAAGCGCTGCCCAGCGGAGAGGCGGGCACGGGAAAGCACTGTGCTGTGTCCTCGTCCATCACAGTCACTGCATCCAGCGCGGTGCGACTTCTGGCTCTTTTCCCAAGGCAAAAGGACCGTGTTTTAATCAAGTCCAGGCATCAAGGCAGCCGGACAGTGAAACCGAAGACACCAACGAGGACTTCCGGGACTGCGCCGAGGACGATGGGCTAAAGCGTGTCCGAAGCAAAGGGGGTTATTTTCAGGGGGAATTAATAGCAATGCATCTCTCGTTCTAATTCTTTTTAAAAGTTAAAAGTTCACCATGTTTTAAGGTTGTATCTCGTAAGCCTCTGTGTAATGCCTAGGAGAGATTTTCCTATGTGGTAACTGAGAGTTTTAAGCCCACACCACTCAGTTTACTATTACTATTTGCTACATATTAACGACAGTGCTGGGAGCTAAATGCAAGATTGGGAAGGATAAGCATGCTTGAGAGATTTGTGTCTGTGTCCCATAGAGTTGAGAACTCCTCATCAGCAAAAGTATAGATCAAATTCTCCTATTTCAGGCTTTCCAGGTCCTCCCAGATCAACTGTGGGCACCCTTCACTCCTACCCTACTCTGCATGTTTCTGGGACATGATTTCCTGTTGTAGGAACCATTTCCATCTTGTGCAGGCAGCTCACAGCTACCTGACCCCTATTTTCTGAAGGAGAAGCCTTCTCCCATTTGCATTTCTTACTCCTCTGTCTAAGTCTAACCACACTGGCAGCTCCACAGACATGATCTTCATGGTTTAGTGAGTTCAGTTTAACAGAAAGCACTCCAGTTACCCTAACTGGGATTGTTGATGAGAAGCAGAGAAATCTCCCAGGAATCGTGGCTGGAAATCCCATGGTGCCCTGGGAAAGGAGACTGGAGAGCACATCTGGTCCTGACCTCCCTGGGAGACTCAGTAGATTCAGACTCCACAGCCTCCATGCCAATGCTTTGTGTTCATTATGCTGAAGTAGCCTTTCATGTGTCTTTAATTTATGGCCTTTTGACCAGCCTAGCCAACATTTCCCAAACCCAGATCCCATGGAAAAATCTCTTGGCTTGCCTTATCTTTCCCCAGTACTTCCTAGGTCAGTGGACAGCTCATGTTGGACCTTCTTTAAGTCAGGTATATTCTGGTCTAATCGGATGCAGTTGGATTGTGCTGAGGGGAAAGTATGGAGAAGAGTTAGATCCGCTTGGAGTATGGGTGACAGGCAGATAGAGAAGGAAATGTAGGTGTATCCTTTAAGATAAGGCAGCCACATTTGTCCCCAGGGAAATTTCTGGAATAGCTAATGTGGTATTTCAGGAAAGGTATGTTTGAGAAGGGTTGAAGGATGAGCAGGGTGGTGTTGCCTTATCTTCGAATCATATTAGATAAGCATTTCTTATTTTGTCCAGGGTCTAGGCCTAGCAGGGCCTGGAAAATAGAAGACTTACACATGCCCTGTGCATGAGGTATACGTATGTTTGTGTAAGTGCATAGGGGAAAGAGCAGGGCACATAGACGGGCAAGCGTGTGGAAACAGGAGAGGAAGTGGTGTAAATTTTCAGTGCTACCAGAGACCTTAGAGCTCCTCCAGCCCAACCTGTACATTTTACAGATGAAGAAATCCAGTCTCATAAAACTTACACGGCTAGCTTAAGGGCACACAGCTATTAAGTGGCAGAACAGAGACTTGAGTCCCAATCCAATGAGCTTTATAACCCAGCTAAATTATATTTTTGTCTCTAGAAAGCAAGTCTTTATTAATTTAAACAGGCCCATATATATATCATACTTTGTCACTACATGGGCATCTGATTACTTTTAGGCTGTAGTTTGAAGGTCCTCATCCTTTGCAAAGGGCTCTTTGATCACTACCTTAAGACAATCCCACTCCTTCCCTGCCCCATGCTTTCCAGAAAATCACTATTTTCATAGCTTTGTAGCATTTATTCCTATCTTTCACTTTGTGCATTTATTAATTCATCTTTCTCCTCAACTGAAATATGTATTTATTTGAAGGTAAATATTATTTTTCTTCTTCGTATATGCAATCTCACCTCCTCTAATCCTGCTCACTATAATCACATATAAATCATTAGTCATGTCAGTGCTCACTCAATAAATTACTAAATATATAAATACATTAACAAATATAAATACTGAAGTAGTATATTTTGAGAAAGCAAACTTTATTGGCCACACAGACTTCCTAATTATTAAAGTCATACAAAGTTTAATATGCCTATGATATTACCATCCTCTAGAGAACCCCACCTACTTTGTATACTGTGTCAGAATTTCAAGCTAAAACAAGAGCTGAAATTCACTGCAGAAGGAGCCAGCAGCATCTGAGTCAGATGTGATTTTACCTGTGTGGGTGTGTGCCACACAGACGGCGTGTTCATGACAGAGAGTAGCTGGGCTGCAGAGGCTGCATCCCAAATATCTTCTTTGTTTGTGGATGTTCCTGTGCCACTCTGACAGGAAGAACTGTTCATTCGTATTTCTGGCTCTTGGCAGTGCACCGCTCCTTCCTGTTAGTGCTCCTGGCAGGTTACTGATGGGGCCTGTTGTTTATTGCCCTATCTATCAAGTCCTATTTATTTTTAAAATAAATTTTAAGTATACTGTAAACTCCCTTCACAAACAGATTTTTCCTCCTCTTTTACACTTGACAAGCCTCTAAAAGGAATAGTAACTCTGTCTCATAAATATTTGAACCTGAACCTTTTAGGAAAGAATTATACTTAAGATACTCAAGAACAGGAAAGGTCCCTGCCTGAAACCTTCCTTCCAACTGCTCGTTTTCCCCTTCTTTCCTTCTCTCCTTTTTTCTCTTTATCTCATTCCACTTTCTCTGCTGCTTCTGCCCCCACCCCAAGGCCATTCCTGGTTAAAACTTTATCCATATCCTTCTCAAGTATGACTGCTTATATAATGCACACGACTTTACTAAAAGGCTGACGGACTTAGTATTTCCCTGCTCATCAAATCTCAACATTTTAAATCTCTTACCTGGTCCTCCCTCATGTAAACCCACTGTTCTGTTCACCCATCCAACACAAAGCTGATGAGAAAGGATGGTGACACAGTGCCAGGTAAAAGATATTGGGATTTAAATTTGTATTGGCTTAGACTCAATTCAAACACTTACTTATCAGCTTATAGCCTGGAGGAAGTTTCTTAACTTTTGGTCCTACATTCTTGCATTGGAAAAGTAAAGACTGATAATATTTATTTGGGTAAACATTCATGGTATTTTCTAAATAATTCTAGCTCTTGACCTTCTAAATGTATTATAATGTTACTTTACACAGTTCCAGTGTAGGCAGAGCTATGCAACTTGTTTTGGTTAATGGAATATGACTGAAACGGATACGTTAGAGGCAGTGTGCGATTGCCAAGGTTCCTTCCTTTAGTAAGGCAAATGCGGAAGTGTGTTGTGAAAGAGATTTCATCATCCTGGGGTCTTGGCTGTTTACAATAAAGCAGAACCTTCTACTGACCCACCCTGGATATGTAGTTAGAGCTATTGGGATTGCTTGTTATTACAGCAAAACTTACTCTATCCTGACTGAAACATCCACTTGGCTAGGTTTCTGGAGGACGCATCACAATATATGTAATGTAGCAAAGTAATACTACATTACAACTCAGAAGTAGTAGCTGCCATCATCCCAATAGAGTTTGCTTTCTCAAAATACACTACTTCAGTATTTATATTTGTTAATGTATTAATATATTTATTAATTGAGTGTGCACTGACATAGGGAGCATTACTATGATTGTTAGCATTGTTGCTTTGTGAGATTTTATGTGTTCTTTTTATTTCATGTTTTGTCTTTATTCCCACTATCTCATTGTGCATATATATATTTGCATTTCTGGTCCTTTATTAAATTATAAGATCTTTTAGGACAGTGTATCTGATGGGTCCTCACTGGGGCACACTCAACAGGTACAGTACCTGTTCCAACTACTTGTCAATGTAGCATGCAAGTGGCAACAGAAATAAATGACTTTATTTTTAAAACAATATGCAGATTATAGTTCACAACCATGATTTAGATTCTGTTCTTATCTCCCTCTTCCCTTCTCCATTTCCATCTTTCAGCCTCAGATTTTTTCTTTCACTTGTGGATGTGATAGTTGCCAGATATATTTTTTCCTCATCGGTAGGAACAGTTACCAATAACTCTACGTCTGTGCTGCAAAAGAAGTAAATTTCTCCCCAGTCTTCTTCTTTGGTGATGTGAACTCACTTGGACCAGCTTCCTCTGTCACCTTGAACGTTCCTGACTGGTCAGGGCTGAGTTACATGACTTTCCTGTGATCGATAGTTTCAAACATTGTTATTGATGAGCCCTTCAGGACCACCAGAGGCAACCATCGGAGAAAGTTTTAGGTATGGTAGATATAAGATGCTCATTGTACACCTGCTTTCCTCTATATATGTTGAAAAATAGGAAGAACGCTAGAGAACCTTCCCTAAGCAATTGCATAGTAGACCAGGTGCTTCAGAGGCCATCTCCATGGACATTCCTCCATGATTTCCTTTGGGTTCAGAAACAAAAGGGCTGACTGGAATTTCAGATGGTTGTATGTGAGAAGTAGGAAAAGAAAATAAGATAGACTTCAGTTTCTAGGCTAAGCCTTTAGGTAAGTAGAGGCAGCACATATTTAGCTAATTATTTGATCTTTTCTGCATGCCTACACCTGTAATCTGAACATCTATTTTGAAGATAAAAATATGCAATACTACAACCATCGTTAATCTCATATGATCTAGTTTTGAAATTATGTATCATTGCTATTGTTTTTAAAATTTGTTTATTCTCTTTAAAATAAAAAAGTTATCCCTAAACTATGATAGGGAAGCAGTAATATGGGTAATCCCCAACTGGCTTATAAGTATTTTTCCAGTGATTTGAGAAAACTCATAAAACTTTACAAAAGGTAGCACACAAAGCAATATGATGCTACATGAGTCAGAAACATCTGGAAATTGTCCAAATTCCTTTCTCTGATCTGGGGAACATCTGTAAATTCCTAATATGGAATATTTTAATTAGGAAAAAACCTTATTTTTGGTATTCCTGGCTATATAAGTTCTGTTAAAGGCCACTATTGGCTGCTGTGGATATGTGTTGTCCACTTCAAGAGAGTCAGGATGATATACCCGTACTGCCTCTGCTTTTACTGGGCTCAAAAAATTTGATGAAATTATACAAATCCCTGAAATCTAATATTTTTATGTGATAAAAATTGTGTAAGAGGAGGGGGTGGAAGAGAAGTTTGGAAAATGTGACAGATGGCAAGTGGGCTCAGGCACATAGCGTTCCTATATATAGGGGGGGACAATCTGGTTAATCAAGGGGAGGGGGAGCATTTTTAAATTTAGATCCAAGTATTTTATAGATTCAGCAACATCATTTACTTAAGCAGCCGAGCTGGGTAGAATTTTTAATTTTTTCTTGGGTGGGGTGAGTTGGATGATTTGTATTGGCAGCAGCTTTATGTATTATTTCATGATGCTTATGTTTAAAAAGCAAATGGTGTCTAGAGGCTTGGGGTTTTGTCTTTTGAGAGAGGGCTGAGAGTATCTATTTTTAGAGAGAGTGACTTCCAAGGAAATTCAAAGACCCTTCAGAGATCAGGGTCATTAAAGCTAATTAAGCACCTTGGAAAATTCAGTGTTCTCAATGAGGATGATTCTGGGGTTCAGTGGAATGAGCGGTGGGCTGGCAATGAAGACTCCCGCGATCAAGGCCCAACACTAAGACTATGGAACCAGAGAGACAGTGTTATCTTGTGTAAGTCACTTCAGTCTTTGAGTCCTAATCTGTTTAATTGTAAAATGAGAGTTGGGATTAAATAGTCTTTGGAAGGCCTTAGTTTTATATTTCTATTTTGTAGGCTGTCCACTGAAGTTCTATTAATTTTTCTGTTGAAGTGTCGTGAGAAATCTCAAAGCAAATTATCTTCACCTCTAACAAAGAGAGCCTCAGGTTAACTGAAGTTTACAGGTTGGTTTGTTCTAGCAAAAGGCAGTTTCCCCACTTGTTCATATGCCTCCCATGGCATTAGCTTTATGCTAAGGTTAGGTGCTCTTCCAACTGCCTGCTGATGACTCCTGGTCCATAGTGTTCTTTCAAGTTTGGATGCAAAGAGAAAACCACTTCTTGAAGCTGTCTTAGACAAGTTAAGGATGTCATTCCAAGAGATCCCTAGAAACCTGTGCTTGCATAGACTTGGCCCAAACTGACTTTTCTTCACATCTATGATCACAGCCAAGGAAATATCTGCCTTGTGTCATATGAGAGATTCCTAGGACCATGGTTAGCTCAGCAAGATGACTGTGTTTGGAAGAATGAAGCCCATAATATGTAGAGTAGGCAATCTGAAAATCTACTAGATGTCTCTTAGAACACTTACATTTCATGTACTCTGCACAGTTGAACAAGAATTAGAAAAAAATGTATTAATGAGATAGAGGTTTTATATGATAGCTATTATCATACCAAGCACATAGTAAGCATTCAGTAAAGATGCCTAAATTAGGCTGACCTTACACAGAAGATGTGCCTTTAGTTGGCAAATAATTAACAGGACAGTGAAGGTAGTTCTGGTGTTGCTATGGTGACAAGAGGCTTGCCACAGGAAGTTTTTGTTTTAGTGTAGTGGCTTTCAAACTTGGCTCCAAACTCTAACCACCTAGGGAGCTTTGAAAAATACTGTTGCCTGAGTCCCCCCTCCAGGGTTCCTGATTTACTGGATCTAGCATGGGGCCATAGCATTTAGAACTTTAAGAACCCCTCAGGTTACCGTCATGCTTTGCCAAGCCTGAGGACCTCTGGTTTAGGGAATCCGAGTATGGGCAAGCTCGAGTCAATTCTTTCTCCCTTTTTACTAACATTCAAGGTTACCTTGGAAGCCCCATTTATAATACTCTTCTCCTCTGGTCTAAACTGCTCAATTCTCCTCTCTCAGCTGGGACTCCTAGAGGTGCCACATGCTATCCATTACAGTATGAAAAAAAGCAACCCTGCATGTGAGGGTGGAAGCCAGGAGTGGGGAAGGCCTACTGTCAATATGGTGCATTTGATGAAAGGAACAAAGTGGTGGTGAAGAGAAAACAAGAAGCGATGCAAAAAGCCTGTCCCTCTGGCAATGAGATGTGGTTGGCAAAGCATATTTAGGCACTCGCAGACTCAGATTCCCACACAGACACCCATACACGCGCAGACACATCATCCGAAATTCTTCCTGGCCTCCCCCTGCTCAGCCCACTGCCAAGCACTTGCTTAGAATCTTGCTGCAAATTCAGAAAATGTCTAAAACATGAATAAATGGGGAGTTTTCATTCATCCACATGTTCATTTATTCACATTTTCCATGAGTTGTAAGGTGAGTCCCTACTGTGTCCTAGGGATTATTAACAGAAGGTAAGTGAACAGTGATGTGTGAAACAGAAGCTTATAATTTGATCAAAAGCCCTGAATCTAGAAAGCATTTGGAGTGTTTGGAACTGGACAATGATTATCTTCATAAGTTACTGTGGTCTAATCTTAATTAGAACTCACTTAGAATTAGTGCAGACTTTAATGAGTGCTTGCTGAGTGAGTGAAAACCTGAATGAATCAGTGAGCGAAAAGTGGATGCCTGGAGCATGGTGACTATGTAGGGAGGAGTGACATGATATTAGATAGAAAATATGAGTGTCTGTCAATTTATGATGGGCCTTGTGTTCTGTGGTATTAAAGACAGCAGACATTATATTCTGTGCACTGGGAAAACAATTCATGTTCTTAAGCAAGGAATGATAGAATTAGGGAAAGTCTCAATGAAACCTGCATGCTAAATTGCCATTTGGGCAAATAATAGGATGAAAGAATGTTCTAGAAAGAGACAACAACCTGATGTACAAAAGATTTATGTGAAGAAGAGTGCAATATGTTTGACAAATGGCAAGACATGATGCTTTGGCTGAGGATCTGGGAATAAAAGACAACCTAGTGGAGAGACAAGGGGTACCAAAGGCAGAGAGCAGTAGATGGATATCAGAGGCAGCTGGTACTGAATCTTATGTGGATGTAGCGGAGCGGTGTTTAACTGAGACACGGGAAGTCCAGCAATGCTCTCTAGAGAATGACATATAAGAACTAAATCTAGAAAACTGAGCTGAGTTAGCAAGAAAGGAAAGGGGAACGGTAGGTGGAAATGGAGAGGAGAGTAAGGATGTTTCCGAGGGAGTTGAACTTTCACAGGCGTGGAGAAGCGAGAGATCGTGTCAAAATTCTAAGCAACATCTTCATTACAGCACAGACATGAAACTACAAACACTTATACCATGTCAGGTGTACTTGCATTCATCTCACAATGATCCCTGGAATTAGGCCTCAATGAAGTAACGTAGGTGAAGGAAATTTACTGCATACAAAATAATACCATCGTAATTTATAAGAACAGATGTAGAATACTTAGAAAATCAAAATACTTTAGATTGCTTAAGTAGATAAAGGATGAGATTAAAGGAAGTTACTAAATATATGTTATAGTCCATTTTCTTTTCAAAAGCAGCCAAACAAAACAGGCATGTGTGGAGCAGAGTTGTGGTATGTACACTTACCTGTGAATAACAGTAATTTTGCACGGCAGATTATAGATGACTTAAATTTTTTTCCCATTTACATCTTCACTTTCCTGGGCAAAAAACACAAGTTGATATACTTTGTCAGTAGGAAAAAAGGATAAAACTATAAAAGTACTTTGTCAAAATATATGAAAACCCTGTAAGTTCTGATCACCATTGCGATGATGTCTTCAATATTTGTTCTCCTTTTGTTATCATCCTAATTTTTCACTGTATACCATGTTTCTCTTGTCCCATACGTCTCTCTGGGGACAAGCTGGTTTTTTTTTTTTTTTTCCTTAATTTAGAGTGAGGCAGGACGGCACCTGTAAGCCTCACAATGTGGTCTTTACTCTTAGCCAAGTGAGTGGCTCAAGGAGGGACAGGTGACTCCGGTGACTTCAGGCTAATTAGGTACAAAAAGCGTTGCTGGAGGAGGCCAGGAAAGAATGATCTCCCTTAAGCCAGAGAGCTTCTCAAAACAGCCATTTCTCTTGTCATTACTATTTAAATTTGGGTAGCTACATTTGGCTAGTGGCTACTGTATTGGAAGGCACGCCTGTAGGATATTCAAGCAACGTTAAGAATAACAAAGCTCATGACCTGGAATAACTTTCAGCAAGCCTGAAGAAAGCTCTTGGGTTACTTGATAGTAACTAGTATTGTTTGAATGTCTCCACCAAAACTCATACTGTGGACAAGGAAGGACATAGCTTTGATATGTTTTAGCAATCAGGTTTCAAACTGAGGAGGCTGCCTTAGAATAAACAGACTCATTGGGAGGAAAAGAGAGAACTGAATGAGTCAAAAGTTAAATCCTTAGTAGATTATAATGGAATTGCCAATTCAAAACCACCTGGAGGCTAGCGCCACCTATGGGCTATCAACCTCTAGGAAACCATTCATTGTTAATATTTTCTCCAGTTAAAAACATTTTTTTAGCAATCGTTTCTCTTTTAGTTGTATCCAAATCCCGGGTGTGGTGGTGCATGACTGTAATCCCAGCATTCAAGAGGATGAGGCAATAGGATCACTGTGAGTTCATGGCCAGCCTAAACTCCATAGTGAGACCTTATCTCAAAAAAAACAAAAACAAAAACAAACTGTATCCAAATGCATTCTAGCTTCATCTTTCTGCTATCCAGATCTTAGAAGGTTACTGTCTTAGTTCATTTACTCCTGCTATAACTGAGCACTGTAAACTGGGTAATTTATAATGAATAAAGATGTACTTAACTCATGGGTCAGGAGGCTGGATCTAGAAGGGCAAAGGACCCACGTCTGGCGATGGTCTTCTCCTTGGCAGGGACTCTGCAGAGGTCTGAGATGTCATGGACATTACATGGCAAGAGGAGCACATAAAGGAAACAGAGCCAAACTGGCTTTTGTAACAGACAACTTGGGTTAAATTTCAACATGGGTGTTGGTGAAGACACTCAAACCAAACCAGTTACTATCAGGTAATTTACAGATCTTTCTTTTAGCTTACTGAAGTTTATTCCTTGTCTCTAGTTTTGTTTTCCTTGCCCTAACTGGCATCTACTAGAGCTGTTCTGCAATGCAGTAATGTGACTTTTTCTATTAGTTAAACAGAATTAAAAACTCAGTTGCTTGGTTGCACTAGCCACGTATTTCAAATGCCTAACAGCTGCACGTGAATGGTGACTACTAACCTAACAACAAGAACACAAAATATTATCAGTGCTGCAGAAGTTCTACTGGATACTGCTGTGTGTGTGTGCGTGTGTGTGTGTGTGTGTGTGTGTGTGTATGACTGTCTGTCAGAGAGAGGAAGGTATTGGAGGGAAGGGGAAGCAGGGGAGAAAGTGGTATTAACTGGGAGAGGTATATTCTAATATCATTCATAAAGTTAGCTTGCTGTGTTCCCTTGAGCATGTCTCTTTCCTCTCCTTTGGTCTTCTGATTTCCCCCAAAAGAAAGAGGCTAACTTAGAAGACTTTGTGGGTCTCTTCCAGGTTCAGTACAATGAAATTCTAAGTACGGTACTTTCTTTTGATTTTTAACAGTGGTAGGCTGTTCTATTCTTCTGGGCTCAGCTGTAAGCCCTATCATCAGATCATACTTAGGTATTAAATACTGAGAAACAGGGCTGAAAATCCAGACTTTTCATTTAAAATTTTTTTCTAGCAAAAACATCTAACATAATTTTAGAGTAGTAGGCATGGATTTCAACAACGTATGCACCAATTTTGTTTGCTTACTGTCATGGCCACAGAAGAACCAGGACAAAGCAGCCACCCTGAATATGTGTCACCACCTCATAAATGAATATATTAGCCACCAAAAGATTTAGCAGAGGCTGTTGGAAAGGGTCACAAAATCAACTCATTCCTATAAAAGCAGTTCATTATGCATGCCATCCTGATGGCAAATTAGTATTTTATTCTTGATTCATTCATTATTATTCATTTATTCATTCAAACATTTCAGTGTGTACTATATCCCAGACCATATATTAGATTCTGAAGATGCAACAATGAACAAGATACTTGTTCTCCTTGTTCTCAGGGTCATTCTAGTAAGGAGCTAAATCAGGCATTGAATAGGAAATGGCAGAACTGGCTGTTCACGGAGGTAGTTAGGCTACAGAGGTGATATCCCAGGTACTATAAGAGCGAATAACATACTGCCCTGCTTTTGTCTGAAGTGCTAGAGAAGACTTCTAAGGGGGAGATTTCCTGTTCCATTCAGAAGTGAACTAAGAGAAGAGCCAAGAGTGAGAGCGTGTCTAAGAGATAAGGCTAGAGAATTAGAGAGGGGACCGCTCATGCATAACCTTGTCAGCCATGGCCATGAACTTGGACTGGATTGCAAGCTTAATGGGAAATCATCAAAATGTTTTAAATAATGAGCATTACATGATCATCATGTGTCTCAAATACGTCCCCAGTGGCTACAAAGTGGGGAAGATGTGTAGGAGGTGTACACTCCTAGATAAGTGAATGAGTCAGGAAGACATAGCCTAACTAGGAAAAGGTAAAAGGCGACTGTAGCTGGGCAAGGGGGCCTGAGCATAGAAGGAAGTGATGGATGAAGTTGAGGCATAGACAGGAAATAGGATTAACAGGATGTTCATGAGGAAGGAAATGACAAGGACTCAGTTCTGGCCAATTCACTGAGTCAGTGAAGGGTCATTTGTCAGATCAGAATGGGTTGAAGTGTCTGATTTCAGATCAACTACAGACCTGAAATTTTAGTAACAAAGAAATCATGTTGTTTTTATTATCATTAAAGCAATCATTTCCATGACATTTATATGCTTACTATACATATTCCTATTCTTGTGATAAGGGGAATGACTCAGTGGTAGAGCATTTGACTGCATATCCTTGTGACAAAGAGACCTCTTGGTCTCTAACTTAATAGCATACTTACTACTTTGTTTAAAGAGAATGAGGTGAATCTGTTGTGGTTTCCACTTTTTCCCTGTCCTAAAAGGAGCATATAGAAATCAGAAGTGGGAGAACAAAAGAAATGACCTTATTTTTTCTTTTCTCCCACCTACAAGTCAGATAAGCAATGAGGAATTGCAGTTGACATACAACTGCAGAGATAGACTGCTGGAGGGGAAAAGTGAGACTTTTACATGAAGGTCATCTTGCCTTGTATCCTTGAAAAATCTTGTCTTTCATTTTCTTTTCCTTACAGGTACTGAAAATTCTGCTTTACACATCCAGAATGAAGTTACAGAATTCAGTACTAAGTTTTATAACAAGTGATTGGGCCTCTTTCTGAGTGTGTGCTTATTCTTTGTTTCCATTGATGATTCTCATCCTTTTCTAAGGCGTGGCTCGGTATTTTTGTCTTTGTTGTTGTCATTTTTACTTGTTTTGTCTTGAGTTTTGCTTTGTGTTGTTTTTTATCTTAGGTTTTAAATAAATATTTTTTACCTTCTTCGCTATTGCTCTGGGAAGCTTGGAGTCAAAATAGTGCTTTCCTAGATCACTTTGTGATTTGTATATTAAGTTCTCATTTTAAATCTGATTTATCTTACTTTACTGACTTGAACTTTCATGAGTTAAAATTCATTCTTTCTTCCTAATATTGTTTCCCTAAAATTTGGTTGTGTAGAGCTTAGGCTGTGGGAATTAGAAGAACATGAGCCATAGTTCCTCAGTCCTCTTAGAAGCCTAACATTAGTTCAATCACTAATTTCTTTGAAATTTGTTTTCTCACCTTTAAAATAGAGATCATTGTGATATGGATTTATTAGTGCTTCCATAAGTGTTAAGTGAGACATTGCGTATCAAGGCTAAGCCAGTGCTTGGCACTGAGAAAGAGGTTTCCCCTAACTCAAAAAAAGTGTTTATATATTAGCATCAAAATCACCAGTATCAATCAACTCACATTTTGTTATGCTTCATTTGCTTTATTTTCATCATCTTTTCCCTTTTCTAAGCTTGGGTATACTTTGAAGCAAAATAGGGTATGGACTAGGGAGATAAGCAAGGATATATTCTGCATTTAGGTTTCAAAGGCATATAAGTTAGGGATGCAACTATATGCCTGGTGTGAGGCACATGCTGGTACTCTAAGGTGGACAGAATTTCAGTGGTCCAAGAAAATATGCAACACATGATTTATGAAATTAGGATATGGGAGAAAGATGGGGTAGCTTTATTACTTAACCAAGGGTAAAGGCACATTGCTTTAACATCATCTGGGGTCTAAAATAGACACTGTCAACTCACGGGTCACCCAAATTACTGTAGAGGAAAGAAATAGTGCTTGAATGGTACAGAATGCACATGAATTCTATGTGAGTGCCATGTCAAGGATGTTTTATTTAATGTCACCATTTTCATTAGCCAATGGAAATGGAAAAGAAAAAAAAAAACTCAGAGCTGTGAAATTACAACCAAAATGTGTTATTTCAAGAAATACTTAGAACTGATTTAAATGGTGTACATCTAAGCCACTTTGCATTGGACTGAAACTTGGCATGTTTCTTAGTCCAGATGTAATTTATTTAAATTCCTTTAGCTGTTTTTCAGTTTAGAAATATTCATATACATAAAATTTTGTGTGTTTCATATTTTTTCCTGCACATTTGTGGATCAAAATTAGCCAATTTATTAATTGGCTTATTACACTGAACTAAGGAGCATTTCTTTGCATTTTTTTTTCAATTTTTCTTTTCTGGTGCTATGTATTGAACCCAAGGCATTGAGTGTGTAGACAGACAGTACCAGTGAGGTAAATTCCCAAACTTCAACTCTCATTTCTCATAAGAGATGAGAAGTGTGGTAATAAGGGCCATGAGGGACTTTCTGTCCTGGAATAAAATGCATGGTGATGGTTGTGGCTGGATTCAGGATGCACGTCTTTCCTGGGGTTTTCCAAGTAATGTAATCATACCAAGTATATGTGAAATTGTTTTTTGTTTTCAAAGACATATGTAATCATTTGGAATGTCAGTCATGCTCAACTACAGGTGAAGTTTTCCGCCAAGACAATTGGACAGTTCTTGCCTCTTCCTTCCTTTTCCTCAGCCTCTAATGTCTCTGGCCCACCATTATTTTCCTCCTTCCAGTTCCAACCCTACTAAACTGTCACTCTCCAACCTGTTGTATTTGTTTTTATATAAGATAGTTTGCTAAATGTTCTTGGTTATTTAAACACTCTGAGTTTTTAAACTTTAACAGGCTCAATTACCTTCCTGGCATCTTTCTTCTGAATTAATATAGGGTTCTCCTTGGGAGAAATTCCATTGAATAGGCTTTTCTCTCCTTTTTTGATACGCAAATGTAAATATACATAAACTTTACTGTATTTGAAATGCATGTGTTTAGGAGTTTGGCCTGGAACATGACGTGAACACCCAAATGCTTGAAGTATCAGGAATTCATGAAGCTGGATGGCTAAAGCGATGATGCTGTGGCCCTTTGCCTCTCAAGCACTGTGCTGGCATGACGAAGTGTCAGGACAGAGCATGCACATGGGCCATGATCAGTTTGTATGTCCTAGCTTACAAGAACCCTAAGGGATTCCAGATGCAATAATCAGTGTTTTGTATTACTGTCCTGGTCAAAAATTCTCAATAGACTTCTGCAGTGAGCTCTATAAAGACAGGAATTTTGATGTGTATACTATTGTCTCTTTTCAGCTTAGGGGAATAAGTGGATCACAACACTTCCATTAAGAAATGTATAATACAAGTTAAAGCATTCATTAGTCAGGATAGATGAGGTTATGCTGCAATAACAAATAATTGCTTAGATAACAAACTGCTTCTTATTCACTGTGTACAACCATTATAGGATGGCAAGGGAGGCATAAGTAAGACTTCTGCTCAGTGTAGTCATTCACTGATCCAAGCCAATCATGCACCTAGTCCATGGTCCAGAATAAGAGAAATCTGTAATGATTTTTTTTTCAATATTGAAGATGGAACTCAGGGCTTTTGCACTGAGCTATATAATCAGACATTTTAATTTTTTTTGAAACAAGTCTTGCTGAGGTGCTAAATTGCCTAGGCTAGGCTGGATTGAGAATCCTGGGGCTACAGGTCTGCACCACCACACCTGGCTCAAAGAGAGAACTAGAGGCTTTCCTTCAACAATTAAATGCTCTTGTCTCAAAGTGATACCATTTGTTCTGCTGATACCTCACTGACCAGAAATTTATGATCCACCTAACTATAAAGGGATCAATACATGAAATCCCACTACATAGAAGGTAGAATGCCCAACTTCTCTGAAGAGTGTGAAGGTGGGGCTTTCTCCTGAGTTAGGGGAATGGACTAAATGATCTTACAGTTGAGTATTTGTTGGTGATCACTGGCAACACTGCAGTGGACTATAATGTATTTGGCAAGAAAAACAAATAGATCTGTATTGCTAGTCTTGCTTCAACACATACGGAACATCACTTAAGAACTATTTTTCACTTTTTGGTTTTCATTTTAAAATATTTTCAACAACGCCCATTTCAGTGTTTGAACACAAATCTTGAGTTGATGCTTTAAATTTATTAAATAGAAGTGATGCTTCAAGTTCATTAACTTAAGTTAATGATAATAGTTAACTTAATTTGACTTCTAGAAATAAAAAAAACCATAATGGCTACTTTTTCAATATGGTAGCCTTTATTAGCAACTGTGCATTTAATTTTAATTTTAATTTTAATTCATCAGCATATCAGAAAAATAACAACTAATCATTAGATAAGGCTATCCTACACACTTGTATATTTCAAATGCCCGAAGTAATATATGCATTTTGAATAAGTGAATAGTAATTTTTGTCACCATTCTAATGTTAAAAAAATATAAAAGTATCATGGGGGATTTTTAAAATTGTTTTTTCCATTCAGTACTTTAAGTCACTGTTTATGAGATGGACTCTTTGGCAAAGGGTGCATGTGAATCCCTGGGGTTTATCCTTAAATGCAATCAGTCAATCAATAAAGGAGATGAGCTTTTAAGCCAGATCATATGGGCTTGAAATTTGCTTTATCTTTTAGTAGCTCAGTTATCTTGGACAAGTTCTTTGGCCATTCTTTCTTTGTCTCATGTTTCCCATTTAAGAGATGGAAATAATAATACTGCCCACTTTATGGGGTTAATTTACAGGATGAAATCATACCTTACCAGACATAGTACAGAATAAGTACCACATGGTGAAAGTTTGGGGAGCATTAGCGGCTGTTTTAGTTATTACTACTTGTGTGTTGATGCTGCTGCTTAGTATAAACTTCCTAAACATACACACAATGGTAATGAACTACAGAAGTGGAACATCCAATACCCAGGAGCACTTGGTCTTTCTGAATTTAGTTTTAAATTAATATTTACTGTAATTTTGAAATTTTTTAGTGCTAACTTTTAATGCACAAGTGTTATTTTACAAAGATCTCTTGTTTTCTGCAGTGTGACCAACCAGCGGGGAAGATAATGAGTAATAGGGACACCCTTTTCTTTCACTCTGTGTAAAATAAGAAGAAAGAGTGTTTTCTAAAGATACATGGTGACATTGGACCTCCTCTATGATCTCTGCAAAAGGCAAGAGAATATCCTGAGAAAAAAAATTTTTTTGGTACCAGGAATCAAACTCAGGACCTTGCACTCAACTGCAGGAGCTTGTGCCACTGAGCTGTATCCTGGCCCTATCTTGAGAATTTCGAAAAGTTTTTGGAAGGAAAATGATGACATCTATACCAGTTTTGAAAATAATATTAAACGGTAGGCAGTATGATCTGTGACAGTGAGGATCAACTTGGTCGTGCTTTCTGCTCTGTTCTAAGAATCTATCACGTAGTAGGTGCTTTACAAGTGATGTGTGAAGCAACTGAATGAGTCTTTCTGAGAATTATTACTAGTGCAATCTATAAATGAAAGTAGGTCACCTCACATGCATCTTTGAAGTCTAAGTACAATCACAGTATATTTCTAAAAGAAGAAGTGTTCAAACCATAGTACTAGAAACAAGACGGACCCTCCAAGTGTTTCTTCTCCCTGTCCCAGAATGTTATTTTAAGGAAAGCAAAATATTTAAAAACAAAAATCTTGAGCATATTTCTTTATTGAATCTCAGTATGATGCTAAAAATGACATATTAAACCTGTTCAAAAAAACTCAGAAGGATTTTTGGGTTTAAGAACATAAATGTCTCTATTGTATTCTAGATATATTCTATTCCCAGATTCAGCAGCCAAAATAACACAGAATTAAATTAGTCTAAGCCTAACAATAGTTCCTGTTAACTTACTGACTAAAAGAACATTAAGAGGTAAGAAATGGCATATATTTCACTTTCCTATTTACTGTTAGAAGCCTAACACCCATTAACACTATCAATATTTTGCAAAGTATTTTTTTTCTTTTGTTTCTCCTTTCTTTCTTTAGAGCTTTAGCAAATGAATAGTATCAGAAAATCTTCTAACATAATAGATCAGGCAATATAGAGTTAAAGCATTGCTTGAGTTGTTGAAGAGTTAGGGGCAGATATTAGAATTCACAGCCGCTGTAATAGAAGGTAATGTCACTTTAAGACATGTGATACTTTAGAGCGGAGGGAGGTATTGAAACGGACTACTGCTACTTACAGCACCGTATAGCAGCCCAGCTCTTACACTTCCCTGCTTAACTCTGCCGCGAAGGCACGGGAGTGGGGATGGTCCTCTGGTGACTATAAACTGATCCTCATCAGGAAGCTGTACATTAGCTCACCATCACTTCAAAGGTCTCGTCAGGCAGAGGTGACGCCAGGAGATGATTTAAAGGTGAAAATGACAGGTTTCCACCCCTCAAATGTTGGCTCCTTTGCTGACAATACGGTCTGAACGAACCTGATGTCTTCTTTACAGTGGAAATAGGATCACCGGAACGAAAAACGTTTTTTTTTTATTCCTGAGAAAGAAGATTGTTGGGAAGCTCTTTCTTTAAAATCTCAAAACTGTGACATAGATGGATTTTAAAGTGTTAGATCTTTCCAATGAACACTAATAGAGTACTCTGCTCTTGGCTGGATTTTTCAGGTAAGAAGCCTCTTTAAAGATTTAAGATCCAGAAAGCAGATCTGAAACATACTCAACCCTATCTAGAGAACTGTTCGTGGCTGGATATATTATTTTGGGGAAAACGTTTATTAACATTGAGACCACCTCTCTGTAAAGAGAGTGAGCTGGGAGAGCGATATGCAGGAGGCTTGGAAGTAATGCTGAGAATTAAAGAAAGTTAAATGTGAAGAGAGAAAAAAAGGAAAATGTAAATGTCAAGCCACAGTAATCTTTTTGAGGGCTAAGATCTCTATGGGTAAAGAAACAAGCAAAGGAAAGCAGAATCATTGGATAGCAGTTAAGTTTTCATTGTGGTAGAAATTTTTCAAGTTTTGATTAATTCCTACTGCATTTTAGCGGTGATTCTCATGCAGGGAATGCATGCCAGCCACCTCCGCTTTGTCTTTCTGTAATTTTCAGGGTATTCTGAAAAGGCCCTTCCATGCATTCAGAGTAGGAGTCACAGGAGGGCTGTTACTATTTTTCCTCTATGGAGGAGAATGCATTTGCGTTATCCTGATAGTTCTGAACACAATGGGGCAAAGTCTGCTGTATACAAAAGTAAACAGTGGGCAGTGAAAGTAATTAGAAAGTGGGTGGTCCATCTGAATCACAGACTGGGTACCAACGGCACCATGCTGTTGAAAATAATGTTTTCCTACTTTGCACTTAATTATAATTGTCACCATTTACCTATTATAGTCCTGAAGCCCTATCTCACTTCTAAAACCCACAAATTATCCTGTATCATGTACACAAATATATCCGTATAATGTACACTTTTGTTTTCTGAACATCACAGGTTTTTTAACACTGCCAATTTGGAATAAAGAAAGAGGCCACCTGGGAGGTCAGTAGCACATTTTCAGTGTATAGTTGCAGTTCTTGAAGGGTATCATTTGGCGGTGGAAATGAAAACAAGGAACAATCTCGGCTCTACAGCCCTCTTTACTTAAGAGAAAAGCATATAGGTAGCTGGATTCCTGTGTAGAAAATGCCTCCAGTCACTGACTGAGTAAGGATGAAGCTTTTAGTTTGATTAATCGGGCAATATGAAATGCAGCATAAGGTGTTGTTTGAGAAATTGGACAATATGTAGCGTAGTTGAGCCTCTGTAGCTCCTAAGATTCTCACAGGTACAGATAATAGTGTCAAAGTTTCTCAGCGCCTGAGAAAAGGTATATGTTCATCCGTAAATACATACACCACCTGTATATACATATTCATCACTCCTATACAGGAAATGGCACAGTGGAAACTTAGGAGCACTATTATAAATTACAGCTTGCTTTAGGATAGACGCATAGATCTCGCACCTGAAACTCATTCTGGCTGAAGACAATTCTTTCTGATTTTAAATCAAGCCAGAAAGATAGGTTCTTTTGGATGACAACATGACTCTGAGAAATGATTACTTAGTTTAGAAGACAGCATTGTGATTAAAAATTCATGACTGTAGAATTAAAAAAAAAAAGCCCACTCTCTCCTTCCAGGCTTATGTCAGACTTGCAGTAAAGTTAGAATGAGCCCACGTCTGCAGCGTTTCAGCTCCTGGGATAACTATAGTTTTCAGATCATTGTGTAAAATCATATTTTTAGTCAGCATGTATGTTGCCAACTGCCTAGTTAACAGAAACTTTTTGTATTTTGGCAATCCTTGGAGTTTTATTTTGTAGAATTTTTTTAAAAATGCATTTATGATCTCCTGGAAAGGGTTTTCCCTCCGTTTCACTTCCTGGCATGACCTCTGCTGGATCATTATTTCTCACCAGCCAAGTAGCAGAGGAACATGACTTCTGAGACCTCCCTTCTCCCATCGGTGGAGCTGACTGAGCTGGGGGTTTGCAATCAGGGGTGACCTTTTGTGTCTCATGTTCTCTTCAGAGAATGGCAATGGTCTCTGCGATGTCCTGGGTGCTGTACCTGTGGATAAGTGCTTGTGCAATGCTGCTCTGTCATGGGTCCCTTCAGCACACCTTCCAACAGCACCACCTGCACAGACCAGGTAAGTCGGGGCTGGCTCACCGCAGCCCCCCCACACCCGCATCCACATTCACATTCGCCTCTGTCTCCTTAACAGATGGTTGAATGCAAGTGGCAGAAAGTGCTACTATGTGGGCAGCTTGCCTTGGAGTTTCAAGACATATTGTTGGCTGGGTACTCCAGGGCAGGAAAGTATACCAAATCGCCTTGGAGGTCTTTCTATTTATTTCTCGAAAAACTGGGTTTCTCTAAGTGACCTCTCCACACACCTCGATAAAGAGAAGTCATTTGTTGTTTTTGCACGCTTTGGTCAATAGCGCAACATTCTGCAAAAGGTGGTAGATAACTTTCAAGACTTGAGGATTTGCGGGAGGCGCGGGGCGTAATGTTTGCTTGTCTATTCCTGGAGTGCTCCTACCTCGAGCAGGTACTATAAGGGCAGTCTCTGTGAGGGTAAGGGCTTTGTGAAGATGTTAGTCTTCAAACTAACTTTAGAAGGAAGTTGTCAGTGAAAGAAATTCAAAAGCGACTTACTATTTCTTGCTGGGTGCATTGGTCTCCTTTTCTCGCTTCACTTCCTGTTCTCCTGGCACGTTCAGTGGGTTTTTCCTTTGTCTCTCTGCCTCTTTCTCTTTTAAAATGCTTTTTAATTTTTCTTCTCCCTTTTGGCAGTTTCAAGAACAAATTTCTTCTCCACAGAATTTTTTTGTTTTGTTTTGTTTTTTTCTACATAGAATTTTTAGTTCTGGATTCATCTTGCTTTCGTCGTCTTCCTGTTTGAAGCATGTTTCTTACCCTTTCCCGGCCTCCCTCTGCTCGTGCAGTCTTACACCGTCCCTCCCAGCTCCGTTGTGCCTGCCTTCCCGGGAGTTTCCTTCAGCGTGGGTCCCGCAGCCTTTCGCGCCATCCCCTCCCCCCAGCCCGCCCCGCTCCTGGTCGTCAAGTCCGTCCTCTGGGACCAGTTGCGCGCCGAGTTCCGGAAGATCCTCCGTTCTGGAGCGCTCCGGCCCTCCAGCCCCGCTGCAAACCCCTCTCTCCCCTCCTGGTATCCGCCCTGCTTCCCCCTGCTGCGGGGCCAGGGTCCACGCCGTTTCTCACTGGCTCCGGGGCAGGGCTGAATACGCATCCCGGCCTCCGAGGCTCCGCCCTGGGAGCCCTCTCCAGGGTCCTTACGTTGCCTCCCGGGCGCAGCTTCCAGGCTGGGCGAGGCTCGGCAAGCGAGGTGCACGGGTCCCTCTGCGCGCTGCGGGCGAGCGCGGGCCGGAGGGGCTGGGGAGCAGGGTGCGGGCGACCTGTGCTGGGACCGAGGCCGGGCCGCCCAGTCCCCGGCCACGTTCCTCCCCCTGCCCAGGGTCAGGGTACGAAGGCGAGGGGGCGCGGGTGCCCCTGCAGGTGGGCATGGAAACCGCCCTGTGTCTGCTGCCAGCTCCTATTCTGTGTCCTGTATCCAGAGCCTGGCGCGGGGGAGGGAACGCACACGCGGATTTGGGGTTCACCGTGTCCCCGCTTTACCTCCGATACTTAATCACGGATGTGTTCACCAAGAACTGCTCTGGCAGCCGCACAAATACTGCGGGAGCTCTGTCTGCGTTGTGTATCTCAGCAATAAGAATTCGTAATGAAAACGCCCACCAACACGCGTGGCTTAGACACTGTTCTTAGGGTTATTTCACCGGCAAGTCCCTACGAAAGTGGGTGTAACTTCTGACCCCTTCAGCGCCCGGGAAAGGGAAGCTCCGAGGGGCTGCTTAACTCACTGAGGCAGCCAAGCCAGGAGCTGCCCCTGGAAGTCCAGGGGTCTGATTTCCCTTCCGCCGCTGCGTTCACGGGAGGGGAAAATGATCAGACCAAGTATCCTCTTTGAGGAGGTGAATCAGATAATATTCATGTCATCAGTGAAAACTTTCAAATTATGGAATGCATGGAGCAGCAAATCCATTCTAAGAGGAGATAGAGGCAGACCTGCGGAGGACAGCAGAGTTCAGGGCTGGCCACAGTCACGTGACATGACATGACCTTGGCCCAGGGGCTTTTCTTTCCTGAGCTCATTTCTCCTCCTGGAGATGTGCTGGGGATTAAATAACTGAACTCTTAAGAAAGTGTTTGCAAACTGTAAAATTCTTATCAATATCAGGAATCACTGATGTCCCACTTACTGGATGACAACCTGCAGGACGTGTTGAATGAATGTAGTTTCAATCTACACAACTAGGACAGACACTGGTTTCTTTCTTTCTTTTGTTGTTGTTTTTAACCAGGTATGCATGGCTAGAACATTCCACCAGATGCTCTATGTCTTATTTTATCTTCTACGTGTATAATCCTAAAACAGACACACTTCAGTCTGGACAAAGCTTTCTTGTGGACTCTCTCTACTAATCAGTGAATGTGTTCTGTTTTGGTGGGAGGTTATGACTGTTATGGGTAATAAATAAACTAGTGTCTTTCTAGAGATTAGTATTAAAATGCCATACTTTTAAACCAAGACTCATATTGAGTTCTGACTGAAATTAACTGCTATGTTTATTTTTTTCTGTTGTCTGTTTTAGAATTTACTTATTACTAACAGCGGCAGAGTCAAACTGTACATTGGATACCCTACACACTGTAGCACTGAAATCAAAGTCAGCCACAAGTGCTTACGTGCTTGAGAACCATCTTTGCTTCATTGCTAAAAAGGAGAAACTAGAAATATTCCTTTCTAGATGCAAAAAGATTAAAATATTAAACTGAAAGTCCAATGGTTCTGGGTAACAGAATTATTCAACTTTCTTGGTTTTTTGGGACAATAACTGCAAAGATTAAAGTGATTGATCTTGGTCACAGCAATATTCTTGGTTATTTCAGCCAGACTCTTTAATCCAATCTTCTGTTTTGATTTTAAGGGTGAGGACATGCCTTTTCTCATGAGGGCTGTGACGTTTTTCTTTGTGGGTCTTAAATCTTCAGCTACACTAATGAAATGTGTATGAAAACAAGAGGGCAATCAGGGCCAGTTATCTGTGACAGTCCAGCCCTAAACGAGCAAATAAATAAATAAAGAGCTGGATAAATGAGCAAAAAGGAAAAAAACAGAATCTCATTTTCTCAAATCGGTTAAAACAAGCGGCATGATGAAAAAAAAATGAGACACCCTCAGACCCTGAGCTTTGCTCCATTTGCCTAAGCTTGAAAAATCGCCCCTTTCACAAAGCCAGAGCAAGCAGACTCCGTGTGCATACCAAGTATCCAGGAAATGTGCAAAAAAACAAATCTTTCACTCAGGGCCCGAGTCGGGGAAATGAAGGTTTTACAGCTGCCCTCACCTGCTTAGGAATGGCCGCCCCTCCCCCTTCCACCAGCCCCTTCCAGGCGGCTCCGAGTCCCCTCTAGAGTAAGATTGACGGTGTTCCAATTGCGAGCAGCCAATTTCAGTCTTTCAAGAAATAATCCATGACACTGACAGATGAGGGGAATTTGATGCTATGTTCCCCTCCTTCAGACCGGGCTGCACCTAGATGGCACCAGCCCGTCAGGGTCCGTTAGGGGAAACAGAGATTTGGACCAATTTCTGCTGTCATACATGAAACTGGGCAGTGTTTTCGTGAGGCCAGGAATTTGTGATCTGTCTTCCCAATGCAGTGAATTTGTACACAAAGAGAATGAAAATACGTTAATAGAAAATGGACTGGTTTTAATGTATTCGCCTGCAGTCTCTGAGTATTTCCTATTTGTCATATTTATAGTATTAGGAATGCACCATTTATTTTCAGTTACTCACTAGTTAAGGAAGGTTAAAATAGTCGATCAAATGAAAGTGAGTTTTAAAATTACATAAATGAGTGAAATTTGCTATGGATTAACAGATACGTAATTTCAATAATTTCGTATTTGGCTAGAGCAAGTTTTTATTTGGGGAATGGTGTAGGAAGTTACCATAACAACTTGAAGAATATCTGTGTCTCTTCCTTTTAAAAAATTTTTTTTTTCATACTAAAGCTATAGGAAGGACACTTAATTTAAAAAACACAGACTGAACAATGAAAACTCAAAAGTGGTATGCTCATTGTTTCAGGTAATTAAAAGACAGCTTCAAATCTTAATAATTCCCAGTATTTGTGAACAGGGAAGAAAGGATGATATTGCTAAATGTACCTTTTCATCAGAGTTGCTTCGCCTTATGGATGTATAAATTACGACAGGAGTTTTAATGGTTACTTAATTTTGGTTGTGTGGGTTGATGTGTGTAGAGTGTCCCTGAAACTTAATAAAATATGGATTATCTCAAAATTCTTTAGCAAGAAAAGAATCCTTGGGATTCTTTAGTAATTTAAAATTACACAGATAAATTACATGAGACAAGGAGTTATAAGTACCTAATGAATCATTTATTCTTCAGTCACTATTATTGTATTGATGGGGGTGTATAAAAATGATACATAAAAAGATTACTCTGAGTAGAATTGTCTATATAATTTATACTTGACAAGATTTAAAGCTATATTAAGCAAACTCTGTATGTTAGATGTATTCATTTTTGACTTCATTATTATATACCGAACATCACCATCCATTGTAAAGTGTGGTATTTTTTGTTAAATTACTCTGAAACATTCTTACATGCATTACATTTATTTTTACCTTGCCATTCAACACTATCTTTTCAGAAAATGACTTAAATATGCCTCAGAATATCAAGATACACTGCAGTAAAGGTCGTTTTATACTCTTAATATAAAAGAAATAGTGTGTACAACAGTGTTCGCATACTGACTTTTTAACAATCCCTACCCGAGTTAGGTCGCTAAGCGTAGTGAATTGGCCTAAAGATGAGAGCAGACAGGTTGTTATTTCGTGTAAACTGGTGCTAGGAATAATCCATTGATCATCTGATTGATGATATCGACCTCACCTTAAAGTCAGAGTGCAGCAGTGGGCATTTGAGAAAGCCTGAAATATCAAAACAAAGTAGAGGTGAAAATAAATTTCTCCGGTCAGCCCATAAACTTTTAAGAAAGTGGTAAAATACTATATTAAGCAAGTACTGATTGAGTTCAAGCCTATGGCTTCAATTCATAGTTGAGAAAAATAGTGCAAACAAAAATATTTTGAAGTTGATTTTCAACTTCTGGTTTCTTAAAGTTTAAAATGCCCATTTGAACTTTTCTAAGAAAACTTTCAAGTTTAAATCCTGCTTCCAAAATCTCCGATTTTGAGGATATCAAAGTTGTGCCATTTTCCCAAACTAATTTGACAATGACTCTCAAAATATGAAATGGGCACATTTTAACACATTGTTCCATGTCTAGATACTTAAAAGTATGAAAAATATTGGAAAATGTGAAAAGATTTATGTATGTTCAGCTGTAGTCTTTGCAACAATGTTTTTAATGTCAAAAAATAAGGTAAGAGTTTCATCTCCATCCAAATGGGCTTGGTAAAATAAATCACTGTGTAATTCCACCCGATAGGATTCCATGCAGCCATAAAAAGGATGAGACATGTTTATGTGTGCTCATGAGGAAAGACGTCCAGGATATACTCTGAGTGAAGAGAACAAAGGGCAGAATACTCTGTTTCAAAATTATTTTTTGAGAAAAAAGTCATATTTGCACAAAAAAGTGTCAAAAAGAATATAAATATCCCTTTTGAAAAATATTAGTCACATCTAGTGAAAGGTTTGCAATGACCTACACTTAATTAGTATAATTTGGTATTTTTTACTTACCCTTGCCCTGAGCATATTTTGTTTTTATAAAGCTTAAAATATTAACTATACAGTTTCAATTATAAAATTAGAAACCTATCAGTGTTTTCAGATGAAGAAAAAACAAGAGAATATAAGCAAAAAAAAATCATAAGATCCTCTTCCTTCTTAATGTAATAAAATGCCTAGGCCATTGTTTCTTAAATTATACTTCATAAAAACTCTCCTCTCAAGATTCTCCTTAGGAAAAACTGTTGATTACTAGGGAAGCATGGCTGTGTGGTATGTTCACTTTTTGGAACTTTGCAGTGACTGTAAATGTATGAAAGTTCTGAAAAGGTTTGCAGATAAGAAACTTGGTTTGATTTAACTAAAATTTTTCAAAGATTTGTTTTAATTCACTCAACATCTGCAGGATCTGTTTATATTCCACGCATTAAGAAATGTGAGACAAAATAGTGTGGGTGCCTGTGCCATCCACCCTTTAATTTCTCACTATTACAAAGGTATTTGACGTATAGTAGGTGCACAGAAAACACTAGTGAAATTATCAAGGAGAGAAAGAATGATCAATAGAATCTGATACTCTTCTTTACATATTACTATTTGTTTGTGAATCTGTAGGTGTGTATTAATGTTTAGGTATGTGACTGTAAGCGTATATAGGTATTTGTGTGTATGTGTGAATTTACAATTTGGATACTTCGCAAATGGAGAGTGATATAGACATTAAATAAGCAGTGTAACATGCATTTATGGATACATATATGTATAAATATTTGTGACTCTACTCAGTATTTGATGAAAATATTCATCAAACTAATCCAAACAATTATTATATTTCAAAACGTGTATTAATGGGTACATGATATACATAGGGACCATATTTATAAATGTTCTGGAAGAGATTTTAGTCACAATATGGGCCACCCACTGATAGATTTCAACGCTATTATGGGGTGATACAGAGGGACTGAAGAGGAAATTTCACTGAGCAAATAGGCAAAGTCCTTTTACATCCAAATCTTTTGATACCAAGAGGAAAATTCATTTCATCTTCATAGCAGGGAGAACATAGCAGCAAATGAGCGATCATTTTCTCTCCTTAGGATAAGGAAAGACAAATTATTTTCGTGTGTGTAAACTAATGCAATCCTCCAAAGACAGTGTCCTCAAAGCATTTAGGGAACTCTCTGGGCCCATTATTTCTTCCTGCTTCCCCAACTTATGTCATAAAGCTCCCGGCTGGGAAGAAAGCATGGTGTTACCAGAGATTTTCTCCTAGGAGATGGAGTGAATGCTAGTGATCCACCTAGTCAGGAAGTGGACACTTCCTTCACAGGGAAGGGGTTCTGCCAAGACTTGCCCTGTGTCCAGAAGCATCTCAGAACAGCTACACCCTCTGGTGTGGCCATTGCTCTACTGGTAGCCCCTCCTGCTGCCTTCACCTTGCCACGCTCTTGCTAGACGTGCTTTTGGAGGGCACCTCCACGTCATTCAGTAGGAAGTTCAAGTGAACTGAGTCTACAGAAATCTATGGGTTTTTACTTATTTCTCACTTGTGCCAGTGAAGAATGGACAGATTGAATTGAACACTTTAAAATGAGTACAAAGTGTCAGCTCCTGAGTTTAGATGAATCACCACACAGTGCTGGTATAAGGTGACACAATGTTCCTGAAATTAACCAGGTGCCCTAGATCAGGGTCAGAAGGCCAGCAGCTCCTGCTGCCCACTGCAAGATATTGGGTAGGGATTTGGTAAACATTTGCTTATCAACTTGACTTTAGCTATGCAAAAATTGTATATCCTGTAAAATTCAACTGTTGGTGGGAAAGGAGCATATTATGCCTTTTTGTAACATCGGAGATATGGATGGGTGAGCACTGGAGTGGGAGGCAGAGCCTGCATCTTTCAGGCTCTCACCTAAGTTATCAGATTGCAAGGAGCCAGGTAAGATGAGGAAGGAAATCAGTGACGTTCTTAGCTTAGGTTAGCTTCAACAAGCTGTTCCGTGTGTTCCACTGTCCATGATGTATATTCTGTCAAGTAATGAAGCTTTAAATGGCCCAGAGAACTGGGCCATTGCAACTTTGTGCATTGAGAAGTATCAGGCAACACACATTTATTCATTTTATCTCTTTAATACAGCATAATTCAGTACAAAAATTACCTCTGGATATTTAATAAAACTTTTTGCTGAGACTATTTAAAAACTTTCTGGTGGGCAAGGCAAGACTCACACGGTAACAAAAATATATTGAGCCAGCTTAGGGGCATTAGGAATTGTAGGCTGTGGCAACAAAGAGCATATACAGTACATATCTAGAGGGGACAATATGTCCTTAGCTTTACTCGAGATGGGCTCAGTGTGGGTAAATCATCTAATACCTCTAACCAGAAACTTGAAATGTTATGCAGATTTTCCGTACCTTTCAAAAGTCAGGGGAGGGCAATCAAAACTTGGCTTCATGCTATATCTCACCCACAGATGGTCTGTGCATAACCCCTGAGATTATCTCTAACTCCAGCATTTTATGATTCCTAGTGAATTTATCAAATAGCTTTATACAGGCAGCATGGGAAGGGGTAAGTGTAGAGAAGCCCAGAGAGGACAGTCTAAGTGCATCTGTCTTGGCCTGCTTGAAATCATGCTCACCCTTTAGTCTTACCCTAAGTTAGGACAAACAGGCTACACTACTGTGCATCTGAGCCTCTTACGTGTTGCTGAATTGTATCACTAAGACTCCAGTAAGCACAGAAATCTTATATAATGAAGCTGGTGTTCTAATCAGAGGCCTCATTTGAATTTCTGCTAAAAATCAATTAATTTTCTTTTAGATTAAGGTTCGAGAGAAATAGTAATCAGTAAATGTAATAAAACAGAGAAGTATCAGGCAACACAGTGATGCCTATATAAAACCCCTGATTTAATACTTCATTAAAGTTCATACAATCTAGTTTGCAGCCCACTAGTGGGTTATAAATATACCTTGAAACCCAAGAGTTTTTTGTTTCTTTTTTTTTCTTTCAGGCAAATGATTTAAGATTTCATGTGCATTCATTTTACATAAGAATAAAAGCCACTTGTTAGTAAACTGACTAAGTTATCATTTTACTGGAAATGACACATAACTAAGGTTTTCTGAGCTTTCTTAATTGAGTATTCCAGTAAGAAAATTGGCTGCCAGCTCTTGGAAACATTGCAAAGTTCTGCTTACAAATAATTAGAATTCATCCAGTTTTAGGAAGGATAATTTGTTATCAGTGTATCGTGAGTGTTGTCTTAAATTGTTAGTGATTTTCAATTGCTGTGGTTCTTGCTTTTTAATTATAAATTAGTGTTGGTTTAGTTTCCTCATTATCAATTAAGTTTTCTGGGGGGTGTTTAGTTAACCATTTAGTATGAAAGACATATTCACTTTATATTTTAGAGTTCCTGGAATGTGAGTCATTACTGCATTATGGTTCAGAAATGGTTCATCTATATTTTTTTTGGCTAAAACATGTACAGAAGTCACCTCAAAATTTGCTTATACGTGACATTTGTATGTCCTTTTAAAATATGGACTATAGACCTCTGCAACATATTCTGATGATATATAATACTTCTATTTTTATGTCCATAGGCATTGTTACATAATATAAGAGCAGGTTAATGGGTTCTTCTTATTTTATAAAAATAATTAGTGACTCCAAAATGCTTCTTCCAAGAATTCATCACCTCAGAATTTTTCTGCTGGAAAGGAGAAACAAATAAGAACTGGATTATTTTACTTCTTCAGTGTGCTATGGCCAGAAAAGTCTGAGCGTCACTTTCATACAAAAAAATTGTACATCGACGTCAGCCTTCAGAGAACTTTGAATTAAAAAATAATTAATGCATAAATCCCTTTTATAAACTAGAATGATAAAAAAACATGAGAACATACTATGAGGAAGCTCCACAGATGTGGTTTTATTAAATTCAGTTGGTTTGGTAGCTTCTTACACCTGTTCATCTGCTGAATTTGCAAGACACCATGTTCTGGAGAGGTGCTTGGGAATCGAGGTCACTGGGTGAACATTTATATGGTAACATTTCTGACAGCTGCTCCCAGGGTTGTTTAGAAGACAGAAAAAAATGGATGATGTTCATCGTGCCAATTTCCAGCCTTCTATCTATCACTGGCTTACATAATCAATAACAGTGATTTTCCTGCAGAGCCTGGATGTTGTTTCGGAAACTTTTTCAGGCCTGTATGTACTGCCTGTCAGTTCATTGATACTAGTGTTCAAGTGGACAGTGTGACCAATGAGCTTACAGTTAACAGGCTAACCATTTCCAGAGTCCCTCTTTTATCAAAAAAATTGAAAATAAACAATCTGTGCCACAATATCAGTCTCTTCATTAAAAAGAGAGAACTAAGTTGTAGCTAAATTTGAAGGGCCATTCATGTGTAATAGATACTACTGTTTATGACAGCACTGCTCAGACAGTTCTGCTGGCTTCGGTTACACAACTTCCTTTGTATCACCTCCAGGGAGGGTGGGCCCCTCTGTCTGTGGTTGTCTAACTCTGCGTCTGAGACACTGCTGCCTGTGATATGTGTTCTACCTGAACAATGGCTGTGCAATCAAGCAGGAGGAGGCCATTCATTCACAGGGGAGAAGATTCAGAAAGCTCAGGGGGTGGTTTTGTGTTGGATTTTGAAGAGAAAGTACAGGCTTGGGGATGGTTACAGGGATAAGGGGGGCGTTGACCCTGGAAGGTGGAGGTTCTGCCCCATGTAAAAGCATCTGCATATCCAGATTACAAGGACAGCAAGAGTGCCCTGCATTCCCTCCCCAGTTACCGTTTCGCATTCCAAAGGCTGTCTCAATGTACACTGTTGATCACAGATGGAGAATTAGGCAAAAGCCCCAGTGTCACAGTGAAAAGCAAGGCAGCCGATCAGCAAAGTTGCAAGAATTTTTACACTGGCCAGACTTTTGGAGCCCTGTGAGGCCTTTTGGAGTCTTGCATGAATCTTATCTTTGCGCAGTGAAACACAAAATACATCACTGTGTCAATTCAAGTGTCTGTTTATGAAAGAAAGCAGCCTGTCTCTAGCTCAAAGCCAGAGGAGAATAAATTTTAACATACAACAAATTTAATGCTTGAATTCAACAAATGTTTATTGACCACCAATTAGATGGCAAGATTTATACTTTCTGAGTAGTAATAGAAAGGGTAGTTTGTTACAATTACTGTGTTAATGCTGAGTTCCTCACCAGACCTGTGAGGCTAGTACACCTGATAGTCTGGCTGGTGCACAGTGAGGACATATGAGTACCTGCTGCATGAATGAACGAATGAATGAATGATCCTAAACAGTGAGTGCTTTGCTTATTCCCCATAATAACCTTGTGAGGTAGCAAATTTTTCCAGTTTTCCAGTGAAGACATAAAGAACATGTAGAAAAATATGTTCCCCAGTTATCCCCATCCAACAAAAGCATCAAAATGAAGCTCACAAATGATGAAGGTGAGAACAAAGTGTAGGTGGTCTGTGTATTCTCAGTTCAGTGCCCCTTCCATCACATGCCAGGGCTACTTTTATGAATATCAACAAGGTGGTGTTGAGTGACTGAAATTGCACAGCCGCTTACTGTGCTGAGGCCCATTATTCTGCATGAGCCATGTGTGTATCTTGAAAATTGTCTTAGTCACTTTCTTGTCATGGGAACAAAGTTTTAACAAAAGGTTCAAGGAGGAGAGGCTTATTCCACTTCAGTTTCAGAAGTTTCCATGCATGGTTAGCAGGCTCCAGTGCAGAAATAGGCCAGTGGAAAAATAGCCTGGAGGAACGCTGTTCACATCATGGGGTCAGAAGAAAAGAGACGAGAGGAGGGAGGGAGGGAGAGTGACCCTTTGAGGTCGTGCCCTCAGTGACCCTGCAGTCTTAGTCACTCCTTTCATCCTGGGGTGAAATTTGCAATTTAGGGGAGGAGAGGCTCATTTTGGGTTGTAGTCTGCAGAGGTTTCAGTCCATGGTCAGCTGGCCCCAAGGCAGGACAGCATGGCACGGGGCATTGTAGAAGAGAAGCTGCACATGGCCTGGTGATGGAGAAGCATTAAGAGACTCCAGGAAGAAATGAGGAGGGTGATGAACTCTTCAGACCACACCCCCAGAGACCTGCCTCTTCTACCAGATTTTACCTCCTAACAAGTCAGCAATAAGCCCCAGAATCCAATCGCCTTCTGACAGCCCTGTCTCTGAATGAGTGACATTCTTGGGGGACATCTGGGTATAAACCACAAAACCCACCTCTAACCACGTGCTCCCTCCTTAGCAGCGTGCACAGCTGCTATTCTTTCCTTTCTTTTTTTTCCTTTTCTTTCTTTTTTTTTGGTCTTTTTGAGACAGGGTCTTGCTTTGCAGTTCAGGCTGGCCTTGAGCTCACTTTGTAGCCCAGGCTGGTCTTGAACCTGTGACAATCTTCCTCCCTCACTCTCCCAAGTACTGGGATTACAGGCGTGTGCCACCACACCTGGCTAATACACAGCTGCTAAACTATGAATGGATGAATCCACTCATGAGAATGGTGCCCCTGTGATCCAATCACCTTCTAAACATCTGAGGCTTTTCGAGCCACCCTGGATCTAAACCATAACAGGCGTTTTGCTGGGTGTATGTCGTGGGGTGGTTCTGAGTACTGGGGCTGAGAGAGGTCAGTCTTTGTCTTGCTCTACAGACAGGAAACACACTCTCATTCCTTTTCGACTGGATGGGGCCCTCATTTGCAAATACTTTTTATAGGGCTATTGTTTTCCAGTAATTTTCTTCTTCAGAATTTGGAGACCCTTTTGTGCTCCATGCAGGGCAACAGCACCATAAGATAAATCTCATTTTATTAGACTTGGTTTACATGTGGATTTTCTGTTACACTTAAAAACGAAGTTATAAATCATTCACACTGGGAAAGAGTTCTCTCCAACTACAATTTAACGTTTTTGATAAGATTTTTTGGCATTTATCACTTTGAGACTTTATAAATTATGCAGAATATTGTAAAGTGGGCTGACCTTTCTGGTAGGTGATTTGATCATTTGCAGCAGTGCTTTTTGCTAAAATATTGAATTTGCTGTCTTTCAAATAAAACTTGCTAGACTTGTAGCCCAATAATAGGTAGAAATTGCTCATACAATCAGACTAGAAATCTTCCTTTCCAACTCCTGTCATCATCAAAATAAATATCTTCCTTGGTTCTAAAAATATCCCCACAACTAGTGATGGCAAGTTCGTGACGTACAGTCCATCGCTCTATTGCAGATATTGCTAATCAACCACGGCATGTTCTATGTGAACCCAGATTCCACCTTGTCTTGGTTACTTTTCTCTCGTTGCTGAGACAAAACACCCAACACCCAAAATGAAGGAAGTAAAGGTTTATTTAGCTTACGGTTTGTGGAGGTTTCAGTCCTTACTTGGCTGGTTCTGAGGCAGAATGGTACACGGCAGAGGGCAAACTGTTCACGGCAGCAGAGCACAGCAAATACGGCAAGCAAAAGGGCGGAAGGGCTGCAAGCAGCCTCCTTTTCTCTCCTACATTGTAAACAACCTACCCCCACCCAGGGGGCATGTAGCTCTCACACAATCTCTATGCCCTCCACTCCCACAGGTTCAGGATATTTACAAAGCAAGCACTCTGGCTTCCTCCTGAGTCACTCAGCTAAACCTCTAGATTCCCCAAGTTGACACAATGTATCAACCATAACACACCTCTTGGTCCTTCCAACTCTAATGCTCCAGTCATTGAGTTATTAAAGGAGACAGGAATGATTCCAAAAGCAATCGCAGCAACCATCGCCCAAACAATCATCATTCAGCACCTGCTATGCACACATGACTCGCTTGTTGAGTTTTGAGATGATATTCCTGATCTAGGCTACTTTTTCATATAATTCAACTTTTTCATATAATTCAACTATAAGTTTGCCACACTATTCATTTAAAAATAATAATTTAAATGATGAAACCAGGTAATATACATTATGTACTTAGTATGATTCTTAAAGTAGGGCAAGTACCCAATTAGAGTGCCATCTACTTGCACCCTTGGGTATCAGTTTAAAGAGTTGATCTGAATGTAGATTTTTACCTAACCTCACCCTCATTGCTGCCAGTAACTTGGCTTAAGGGAATATTAGGAAAAGGGAAAGTGCAGTGTAGCAGACAAACCAGGAATTCACATCCCATCTCTGTCATTATTACACTTTGCTATTAGAGTAAGTCAATGAAACCCTACAAGGCTCACTCACTGAATGGCAGTCCCTGTTTAAAATCCTACTGTGCAAACGGGTAGGAAATAAACTCTGTGTTCTACACTATACAGCAGGTGTTCAGTACATGGTATTTTAATGCATTGTTTTATAAATATGTGAATGTCAGAGCAAAGATAGGATAGATTGCTTAATACTCTCATAGTCATAATATTTTATTATATAAAATAGATACATACAGAAATTTTACAGCTTGAACTTATTCTCTTGTGATGACATCTATGTCTTCTGATAATAAAACCCATGTACTTAGTCCAGGAAAAAGATTTTATGCTTAATCTCTATTCTGAGATACATAATAGTTGGCTATGAGTTCTAAGTCAGTATGAAGAGGTCAAAATCCACAATATTCTTTTTCCAACAGCATGCTTTATATGCAGTTTTGTATTACGGAAGGTGTTCTCTATTCAAGAAGTTTGGTGGTATCTGTGTGATGCCAAATAATAGGGAATTTTGGCTAATTAATTTAAAGAACTGGCCAATAACTCATTAAATGGAGAGAGTACAAATATCGCCCTGGTTGTTTTCTGACTCTCAGATGGGAATATGATTCCACTATAACACTGTTAAAACAGCATGAAATCTTATATCAGATAGTGACACTTCCTCAAGTGCTTTTACTTCTTTTTATTATTTTTTCAAGCACTGGAGATTGAACACAGACCCTCACCCATGCTAAGTACATGCTCCATCACTGCTGTACCTCCAGCCCTTTTTCTTTTTGTTAATTTTGTTGCTTTTATAATCTATCTCTTCTTTGTTATAGGACTCAACTACTAAAAGGAGACACCCGGGGGTCTGCAGATAAATACAGTGGTGTCTAAGTGTCCAGGCAACTCATCCCAGCCTGTCATTTATGCTTTTCCAGCTGACCATTATGCATTTTCTATTCCAAATAGAAAATAATATCTTTGTATCTTAAGAATTGCCCATGTAACATGCTGTCTAATATTTTGAGCTTAAGCAGAATGAAAAAAAATCAAAAAGAGGTGCCAGTGGTCTGTTTTTCCTGTTTCAAAACTCCAGAGATTTTGATCTAGCATAAAGGAATAACCTGCACACTTAAAAACTATAGATTAAAGGTATTATAAGATGATGATAAATTTGCAATCAGTGTTTCAGAGTTTCCTAAGAACTGTACCCAACAGGCACTAGCTCACTATTAAGGAGGTCAAACGCTCTCTGGAAGCCCTGCTAACTTCTTTGATAAAACTTTATTATCTCTTTTTTATTGTCCTCGTTATCACATTTCAAAAATGCTCTTAAGTATTTCTGGCAAGCAGAACATCTGAGTAATTTTACAGTAGTGTAAAGGATTTATTAATTATAATCTTTTCATGAGTCTATTTATATTCAGTCACGACATTAATAGGTTGCCAAAACAAACTACAGTTAATTGTGTTTAATTAAATTGTACAAAACAAGTAAGGGTAGTTTATGATCATTGTAAGCAGAAAGCCCTACTGATGTACTTGTTTATGTGAGTAAGATCTGGTATAAAGTACTTTCTACCAGCTACAGGATTATTCATCCAATGAAAGCAATATAAAAATGCTAATGTGGGAAAGCTGTCGTCATAATAGAACATTCGGAAACGGAAGCTCCCCATAGCCTTTGCAATCTTATATCCAGTGTTACATCAATAAAAGGCAGACATCGCTTCATCCTCCATGGCCCTTTGGGAACTATAAGGCCATTCATTCACCCTTTCTATGGCTTGTGAGAGAAGTGTCTAAGATTTGGGTCAAGGAGTCCATGAAAAACAATGCTTCAAGTAGGGCCAGAAGTAGTAAGACTAGCTGTACTAAGAGTAAAGTACGGAGTTCAGGCAAAAGAAGAATTCTCCATAAAGATATACCATTCCTTTTAATCAAGAATCAGAATGAAGATACATCAGAAAACTCAGAAGATCCAGGAAAGACATTGCTTTGTCATGAGAAGTTGCATATACAGGGTTCAAAGATACCAGGAGGTAGATCACTTTGGCAGGAAAATACATATGTAATTTCAAAGAGAATAATAAAAAACAATAAAAACTATACAGAATTTAAAAACAAGACAATAGGAAATTGACAATGGTTATTACATTGCATGTTATTACCTTCAAAGTAGTTGCTGAGATGATCAGATGTAGGAATGTAACATTGATCAAGCAATATATACCCTAGCTGTTACTTTCAATGAACCAGTAGAAATTAGCAGTACAATTATCTTAGCTATCTTGTATTTACTGTGTTCTTGGCACTGTGCTAAGCATTCCATATCACTTCTTTAATCTCTGTACTTACTACTGTGTGGTAGTTAATCTTTCCATCTTTTTACCAGTGAGGGACATAAGACTCAGGGGGATTAAGTAATTTGCCCAACATGGAACTTTATGGAACAGAAGTAGCAGGATGATATTTTTCTATTATCCTGGCTATTTCTTCTTTTCATTTCTAGAACTGCATCTCCTAGTTGGCAGGCAGCAAAATCAGTTATGGATCAAATGCACCCAGTTGTCATGGATTAATGCATGTAAATTCTTTGATGACAGCAGGAGACAAAGGCTTATATGGGTGGATGCTGACTTTGGAAGGAAAAAAATTAATGAAGCTCAGAAAACAGTGATAGCAGAGAACACCGCAACTAGGGATTTGAACTAGGGCAGTCTGGCTCCAGATCCCCTACTCTCTAATGACCACGCACCAAGCTCTGCGTCTACCAGTGCTGTTAGTTAGAGTGGAAGGAGACAGTATTATGATGGAAATAAATGTGTGTCAAGACAGGAGAGGCCATGGTAACAGGTCACCCCTCCAAGAGCTAAAGAACACAAGTGTATTTCCTGTTAGTGCTACTGTCCTCTTGCTGAAGTTGGCTGAAGGCTGGGCTACATCTAAGGTTTAGAGCGGCATGTAATTGAAATAGGTTTGTTCATCACAGCTGAAAAAGAGTTTTGGAGGGTTTATCATCAGCAAATAAATGCTGGAATCTGAAAATATCACATCTCTTCTGCTTACAAGTCATTGGCTGAACCAACTCATTGGTTTCCCCTAGAAGGGACCACAGGGTACAATTTACCATTTTCTCCGGAGGCAGGTCATAAGATATGTTTGGTATACAATTTTCACCATGGCCATAATATGACTTAGTGGTTAAGAAATGATGTTTTCTCTGCTACAGTATCCAGCTTAGATACCCAAGTTCAGATACTTAGATTTATTTCTGTGTTTGGATGAGGCTCCAGGAACTTCAGTTACTTGTCTATAAAGAAAGAAAAGTGATAGATTAAAGGATGGGCTAATCCAGAGGTTGGATCCAAAGCACAACAAACACAAAAAGGAAGCAACCCAGGTGTATACTGATAAAAACCGGGATACCCACATGTCCATAGGATTCGTCCTAGTGTACCATTCATGTTCTTTGCCTATACTGTTATGTGTACCTGTATTTTCTGTCTAAAGCCTAGGCTGTTCTGCTATGTATTCATATAGGTTGCTTTTGAATGAATGAATGTCACATGGCTTGCTTCTCCTTTCATTAAGTGTGATGCCAACTTTTAGGGCTGTGTGTACGTGTGTGCTTTTCTTCACTGAGACTCTTTCAAGAGCAGATGCTGAATACTCTCTCTTGCTCATGCTCTCCCCTTTTCTTCGTGCACCTTCTCATTTTGCTGAGCCTAATCTGTGACCTGATTGTCACATTTATTCCACGTGGTAGTAAAAGGTCAAAGCATCCAGTACTATGCTATCTAGGATGCTGCTGCTTACTGTAGATGGAATTTTACAGCATGTAATTAGGAAGTAGGTAATATTTTTCTATTATCCTGACTATTTCTTCTTTTCATTTCTAGAACTGCATCTCCTAGTTGGCAGGCAGCAAAATCAGTTATGGATCAAATGCACCCAGTTGTCATGGATTAATGCATGTAAATTCTTTGATGACAGCAGGAGACAAAGGCTTGTACGGGTGGATGCTGACTTTGGAGAAAAAAATTAATGAAGCTAGGAAAACAGTGATAGCAGAGAACATTGCAATTTTAGGTGCTAAATGACTTATTTTCAAACCCTAGGATCACGGTAATATTATTCCCTCCCTCCTTCCTTTAATTAAGTGGTCTTATAATGCATAGTGACCTTGGCTGAAGAAAAGTTGTTTTAGGGAGAGTAAGGCTTCCTGGCAGATCTTATTTTACAAACAAGTGTTTTCCTTATTAACTTAGAAAAAGAAATACTGATGGGTGATGCAGAAAAAGCTGCAGTCCACCATCGTGAGGATGCAGAAGAGGAGAAAGAACAGCAGCACTGGTCGGATCCACCAAAGCTTCGATGTGTCACAAACATCATTACCAAGTGCTATTTTCCTGCGGAGAATGCAGGAAGATGACGTTTACATATCAGGGTTTGTTCTGTGAAATGTGGCTTTATATTTGACTTCCTACCTTGTAGGAGTGGAGTAAGACTGAGGCAGTTATTTTTGTCAACATTTTAAAGGATTCTGTAAACTATCTTCTTGTTACCTACCTACACACACACACACACACACACACACTACATCATACATTAAGGTATTTTACAATCATATTCAGTAGAAAAGAATTATAAATTACCTTAGCAACCATCTAAACTAAGCTTTCATTGGACACTTTCAATGGATATTTCATTTGCCTCAAGACATCTCCCACCAAATGACTGTTGATTCCCCTGGTTGTCTGACCTTGACAAAACTCTTTTAATCGTAATGTTGATGTGCCCCTGTCCTGAACCACTTCCATCCATATCTTTTTATTATGGTGAATAGCAACTCTGGTCTTCCCCTTCTTCTATCCTACATCTTGGAATTGCCCTAAACTGTCCTCTTGCTCTCAGAATTCACATTAAATTTATCGTTACAGTTATGTTCCCCTAAGTCCACTATGTACCTACTCTTATTTCTCACTATTCCATGGCTGTTACTCTGGAACAAAACACTGTTAGTTTCCTCCAGAGTGGATAATTCAGAATCCCTGGCTGGTATCTTGCTTTCACCTTTACGGAGGGCACAATGGTAAAATTGAAAGTCAGACTTTGTGCCCTTGTTGGTCCAAAACCCTTAATGGGTTCATATTTCTCTCAGGTTAAGAGCCAAAGTTTTGTACTGTATCCTAGACAATATGAGTCCCCTTGACTGTGAATTCATGATCAGTATGACGTCTTCTCCTGCTGATCTCTTCTTCAATCACTGCTCTATGTTCACCTACCTGCTTTCTGAGTCTTCAAAGACAAACACTTTTGGGTTCACTGCCTCTGGCTCTGACTACGACATATTTACATGATGTACATTCTCACCTCCTTTAAGTCTCAAACCGAAAAGGTGCAATAGATATTGTGAAAGGGAAAGAAATTGCTCAAAGGGAAGGAACAACTAGAGTGAGGGAAAGGAGAAAATGAAAGAAAGAAGGGAAAAATATATATACATACAGAATGATAGATGGGGTAATTGTACTGCTGATGTCTATTGGTTTATTGAAAGGAGCAGCTAGCTAATGCTTAAATTTTTTCTTGACCATTTTTGAACGATTATATCTGGTAATCTGAACAATTAATTTGAAAACAACAATATGCAATATAACAACCACTGGTGAATTCCTACCATCTTGTTTAGTGAAGCTCTGTATCATTTCTAATTCTTTATTTGCTTTAATGATTTGATCAATCTTGTACTCTTACATCTGGTCATCTGAGCTACTTCATTGAAGATAGCAATATGTATCATAACAACCACTGTTAGTTTGTATCATTTTGTTTTGAAACCTTGTATCATTTTTATTGTTTTTGTGTTGTTTTGTTTTTTGTCTATGTTGTTGTTACTTCATTATTTTTTCCCTTTAAAATCAAATATCACCTCTATGATATCCTACAGGCCCCTTTGTTATTGCTGCTGTGTGTGTGTTACTGAGAATTGAGCACAGGGCCTCATATATGCTAAGCAAGGACTCTTTCAGTGAACTGTACTTATTTTTAATTCCACCCTCCTCTCAGAACTTGACAGCACCTCACTCTGCTCTCCTTCTTTGTAGTAGTGTTTGCTTATTTTAATGCACTGATTTATTAATTTGTTGTTTGTCTTTCTCTATGAATGTTAAGTGCTGAAAGGGCAGAGATCTTATCACTTTCGACCCCTGAGATGTCACTGGGCAAACAGAAGCCTCCTAATAAGTATTTGTTGACTATATAAATGAAAGAAAGAAATTTAGGGGCCTTATGAGATGTAGACCTTTCCCTCTATTTCCGGTGAAACGTACTTCATTATGCACATATTCCTCCCTTCTAACCATCGACTCTGTTGAAAATGAGATTTGCTCTTGTTTAGACTGGCTTTTGTGATCCTGGCCCCTGAACTGGCAGGACGCTAATGATTACAGGAATACACACAGGGGCTGGTCCACTGCCAGATCCACATGAGGGTGAGAGGTTACCGGCCCATCAAGCTGAACAAGCACGGGAATGAAAAGGAGTACGCAGTAGGCAGATTTTATGGCCAATAGTGATGTCAAATCACATTCCCATTCAGAAGATCCATTTTGTCTCAATTCTCTAACAGAAATTCAAGTGGCGAGTTCATACGAGTTTTAAACACAGAGGGCTTCTAAAAGAAAGAGTTTTAGATTTAAATGTCCTTTCCTTCCAATGTAATAGTGCTTAAATATGATACAGCCACTTCTCCTACTGGACTCCAAGAACTGTGTGCACATGCATAGGCAACTCCCACACACTCATCCTCTCACATCTGTACTGTTTAACCCCAATGGGAACCCATGAAGGTAGGGAGTTTTATTGTCTAGCTTTTCAGATAAGGAAATAGAAGCTGTGAGTAATTTTTCTAGCATCACCCAGCCAGTAAAGGACAGAGGTAGGATTTAACCTTGGCAGTGTAAATCTGCAGTCTATAGTTCTAACCACTGTCCTATACATCCTTTACTTTCTTTCTGAAAAGGGGTGCATAATTACCTTGAGACATGACTGTTAGGGAAATTGTACTACTCACTGTTCCTATTGTACTGGGACAAAGTACCTGACACAATTTAAAGGAGGAAAACTTTACTTGATTCATCACTTCAGAAGTTCCAGTCCTTTTTTGGCTGGTTCCAAGGCAGAGACATCTGGGCAGAAGGGAATAGAAGGGCAAAGCTGCTTATTTCATGGTGGCTTAGAATCAGAGCACAGGGGAAGAGACACACCCTCCAAAGGCACAGCCCAGTGACTCACCGCCAACAGGATGACCCACTTCCTAAAGGGACATATAGCTATGAACAATAGTGGATTAATCCATTGAAGGGTGAATAGTGCCCCATGACCCTTTTCATGAATCTCATTTTTGAAAAGATCCATTCAAGTTAACAATTAACTTTCACTATCACAGAAAATAACTATGTTCTCAGGCCTCATGAAAGGCAATTTGCTTGAGAGTTTTCTCTATGATGTGTAGATTTTGTCAATACAGGGTAGCTGAAAATATGTTTTTCCCCATAGCACTTACCTGAATCTTGAGGAACTTGAGGCAAGGAAAGAATACAAATAAATTTCAGGAATGTTTACTCTAGTTCTATGAGGTATGCTAATGGTATTTTGATTGGGATTGCATTAAATCTGTGGGAGTATAGCTATTTTCACTACCTTGGCTCTTTCTACCCAAAAGCAAGGGCTATCTTTCCATTTTTTGATATCCTCTTTGATCTCCTTTTTCAGAGTACCGTACTTTTCAGTGTAGAGATCTTTTGCTTCCTTTGTTAGATTGATTCATAAGTATTTCATTTCATTCACTGCTATTATGAAAGGCGTTGTTTCCCTAATTTCTCTCTCAGTGAGTTTACTATTTGTGTACAAGAATGCTATTGATTTTTGAGTGTTGACTTTGTATCCAGCTATGTGACTAAATTTGATTGTGAAGTCTAATAGTCTTTTGATGGAGCTTTTGGAGTCATATATAAAATATCACATCATCTGCAAAAAAACCTATTTTAACATTTTCCTCTCCTATCTTTATTCTTTGTATTTCTTTCTCTTGTCTAATTGCCTTGGCTAATGTTTCCAGAACTATATTGCATAAGAATGATGATAGTGGACATCCTTGTCTCATTCCTGAGTTTAGAGTGAAAGCTTTCAGTACCTGACCGTTTAGTATGACGTTGGCTGTTGGTTTGTCAAAGACAGCTTTTACCATATTGACATAAAGACCACCTATTCTAATTTTCTGTGGGATTGTTCTCATGGATGTGTTGGACTTTGTCTAGTAGTTTTTCTGCACCTATTGAGATGATCATGTGATTTTTTTGTCTTTGGCTCTATTGATGCGGTGTATCACATTTATTCATTTGTGTATATTGAACCATCCCTGCATCCCTAGGGTGACCCTACTTAGTCATAGTATATAAGCTTCTTGATGATTTGCTGCGTTGTTTGTTTGTATCCAGTTGAGGATTTTGTCATTTATGTTCATTAGGGAGATTGGTCTATACTTCTCTTTTTTGGTTGGATCCTTCTCTGACTTTGGCATCAAAAAATTCATTTGGGACAGGAAGAAAACTAGAATAGCAAATACAATTCTAGGAAAAAAGAAAAAGGAAAGGAGACAGACGGCCTCACTCTCCCTGACTGGAGAGTATAGTACGGAGCTACTGAGGTGAAAGCAGCATGGTACTGGCAGAAAAGACCTGGGGGGTCAATGAAACAGATTAGAAAGTGCAGAAGCAAGTCCAAACACACTCAGCCATCTTATCTCTGACAGAGCGGCAAAACACCTTCTCTAGAAGATAGCCTCCTTAATCAACAGTGCTGGAAAATCTGGCTTTCCACATGCTGAAAACTAAAACTAGAACCATGTGTTTTGCCATGCACTAAACTAAAATCAGCATGGATCAAAGATGTAAGTATTAAAACAGAAACACTAAATCAACTGGAAGAGAGAATAGGTAGAACTCCTGAAGACACTGCTGTAGGCAAAGACTTTATGAACAAAACCCCAGTAACACAGGAAATATCACAAAGAATCAGTGGTGATCCCATCTTATTAAAAAGCTTTTGCACAACAAAAGAAACCAGCAATAAAGTGAAGAGAGAACTCACAGAGTGGGAAAATTCCCAGATGTTCTTTAGACAAAGGATTAATACCTAGAATATATAATGAGCTAAAAAAATTGGACCCCTTAAATTAAAGACACAATCCCAAATTAGGATCTGAAATGAATACATACTTCTCAGATGAAAAAGTAGAAACAACAAATAAATATGTTAAAAAATATTCAACATCATTGGCCATTCAAGAGATGTAAATTAAAACAATGCTGGGATTCCATCTCACTTCAAAAAGAATGACAATTATCAAGAAACCAATCAATAACAAATATTTGAAGGGCTGTGAGGAAAAGGGAACCCTTCTCCGCAGTTGGTGGGAGTATAGATTTGTGAAACCACTGTGGAAATCAGTGTAGAGATTCCTCAAAAAACTAAAGCTAGAGGTTCCATTTGATCAAAATGTTCTCTTTCCTGAAAGAACTAAAAATATACCACATGACATGCACACTCACGTTTATAGTGGCACAGTTTGTAGTAGTTAAATCTTGGAAACAGCCTAAATGCCCATAAACAGATGAATGGATGAAAAAGATTTTTTTATATGAAAGAGTATTACTGAGTCATAAAGAAGAATAAATTTGAGATATTTCTAGGTAAATGGATGTACCTTGAGGCCATACTCTTTAAAGAAATAAATTGAACATACATGTGTAAATATTGCGCTGTTTCATTGGTGTGAGAAACCGAAAGTATAAATAAAGACCCAAATATATACAAGATATTATCAAATATGAAGGCAATGCTCAAATGGAAGGGGTATTAGGCAAAGGGGAAGGGAAAAGGAAGGAAGGGAAAAGAAAGAAAGCAAGAAAAGAAAGAAATTGAAACAAAGCTTTTCTCAATAAGGAGGGGAAGAGTGGTCAGCAAGTAAGGAAGTGTAAAAAAAAGAAAAATTAAATTATACCATGTACTCATACACATTTCCTATAATGAATGTGATTGCATGTATATCTAAAATGTACCAATAAAGTTAATTAATGACAAAAAGAATAACAGAGTTAGTTTTCACCTTGTGGCAAGGCATAGATATCTTCCAAAGAAGAGTCACTTAAATGTGGAGGACCAGCGTGTTAGTCACTTTTCTCAGTGCTGTGACAAAGTACCTGACATTTGCAGCTGAAAGGAAGAGAGATTTGTCCTGGCTCCTGTTTTGGCTCCAAGGCAGGAAGGATAGTGGAGGGGTCCATGGAAGAAAACTGCTCTCCTTTTGGGGGCCAGGAAGCAAAGAGGAAAGGGAGGAGCTAAGAAGGGCGATGTACCCTTCAGGTCACAGCCCCACGACCTTCCTCTTCTAACCAGACCGGATCTCCTCTCAGCAAGTCAGCCATAACACAGCCATAATCTAAACAGATAAGGCTTGCGGCCATTTTAGTTTTAACCCATAATGGTGAGAGAATCGTCCCTTTTCCAGGGTATTGATTGTCATCTATGTGCCTGATCTATGGGCTAGGAGAGGACTATTTCTTGTGGAACTCTGATTTTTATTTAAATAGCCCAACGTCCCAATAGCGCCTCTCGCAGCTGTGTCCCTCCGCCCACTCCCACCGAGCCCAGCATCAGCGCAGACCGCTGGTGCCTTTTCTACAGCTGCGCGGAGTTACTTCTCTGCAATCTCTGCCTTCACAGCTAGCTGTGTGGACTCACGTGTCGATTTTACATGTACCCTTGTTACTTCCTGTCTCATTGGATTTCATCCTTTATTTCATCTTACTGGAAAGAAAAACTTCAATATTCTCATGCAGTATATCAACTACGATTCCCAGGTTAATGTTTTGGAGTGAATAAAGGAATCTGTAGGAATTAATAGATTAATTTCTAAACATGCATTCAGTATTACAAGTTCCAGGGAAGAAGATAAGATACTAATACTTCTGTAATTTGTGAATTTAAAAGGGGATTTAAGCTTCTTCTTATATATATGAACTAAGAGATAAAAATTCCAGGAGAAATATAATTTGAAAGATAAATGATTTCTAATAGTTTCTTTTAGAGGAATATGGTGCAACAAAGGTACTGTGAGGCATATAAAATTTATGAATTTTCAGTAGTAGTCACAGTTTCAAAAATTAAAGAATATTTAGAATATGATTTTTATCCCACTACAACCAAAATATTATTTAAAAAAAAAAATATCCTGTGGGAGAGATCCGGGGAAGATGGCAACCGGGTGAGCAGCAAGTGAGCGAACCTCCTTAATAAACACCACCAGCTCGAGACAGACTTGGTGAGCGTGAATGCTGGGACCTCGGCTGGGAAGTTTAAACTGGGTGTATTTCTCTGAGATGCCGGGGGAGATGTGGTAGGGCGGACCAGGCTGCCGGGGCGAGACATGGGAAAGTCCCAGACGCTGGGAGCCGGGGACGATCCCCGCGGGGAAGAAGTGGGGATCGGTCCAGGCGCAGTGGGAGCGCGGCCGCCTCGGGCCCTCCTGCCTCCCGAGCCGGTGCAACCCCCCGGCGACTCCCGACAGAGATCGGCTTGCTAGCGGCGGAGAAGCCCGGCAATCCCACGTTTCGCGCGTGTCGGGTGAGCCGCGTGGAGGGCCCCAAACACCGCCGGGAGCGGAAAAATTTGCTGGGCCCTAGCGCCCTGAGAGCACGGACGCCTCGATTCCT
>PVLD010013114.1:0-57361 GCA_004027595.1 Dinomys branickii | reverse complement strand
CAAGTGGACAAAACTGGAGTCCATACTCATAAGTGAAATAAATCAGCGATACATGTGCAGGCAACGTATTGTATCACTGGTGTAAGAACCCGAGGGTGGGAATATAAACTAAGAGACATGAAGGAAATCTGTTCAAAAACAAAGAACAGATGGGATGAAGGAAAGGAGAAAAGAAAAAGACAAAAATGTATGTATGTATGTATATATGAATATACATATATGCAGGAGGGCTAACATTGTTCTACTATTGTATTATATCACTTAATGCTAAGCAATAATCGATGACGGGTTGTTTGATCAATCTTGTATGTCTGTATGTGTTATCCAGAACACACACTTCGAAGATATCAATATGTAAAGCAGCAACTATTTGGTGTTTTTTTTTTGTTGTTGTTGTTGTTGCTGTTGTTGTTGTTAGCCTGTTTTGTTTTTTGTCTTTGGATTTTTGGTTTTTGTGTTTTTTCTGTTGTTGAGCGGATTAATTGTCTGACTAAATTTGCATGTCTGTATATGGGTTCATATATTTACACTTCGAAGATATCAATGGATAGATTCTATGACAAATGTTACAATATAAGGTACACACAGAGAGAAAAGTGTACAATATCATTGGCTTTTCAGCTTAATTCTTAACCTGAGTGTGTGATGGTACATGAATATATTTAAGAGATGACTGGTATCTTGCATTTTCTTGCTCTATCTTGTCCTTTCAAAAAGATGATCATGTTGGATGTGCAGAAAAATAACATGAAAATATAAATTCAAATGAGATGCCAGATTTATACATGGCTCATTAAATTATGCAGGGTACCTTTTTCATGCTGTGATATATAACATATTTCCTCAAATTAGGACTCTAAGAATATAATCAAAGAAATTAGCGATATCAGAGCCAAAAGTTTAAACACTAATGTTTTATTCAGTGTTCTCAGGTGAAACTGAGGGAACAGAAGAGACACATAGGAGGACATTTGTTCATGGTATCATGGTGTATGACACAGACACACCAAAAAAGTCCACAAAATTTTCCTGGCTACCCAAGTTATCCCATAATTCAGCCAAATAAACATAAAATTAAGGGCCACAAACAACACATTATATGCACGTCTGGTGAAACCGACCACATGCATTTCCATTCGTCATCATGAACCTTCTACGGGCATTTCTTCTACTTATGGGTAGCTCTGAGTCAATTGTACATATATTTGGTTTGATATGAGATATAAAAAAGAATGTCTCTGTAATGCATGCATGTATCTATATCCTCGAGGATGGTTTAGGCAGCAGATATCAGGATATATTAAGCATTCTGACTCTGCATTTATTTCTGGACACAGTAGCTTTGGTTCATGTTCAAAGACTTGTGCAAAAGTGAGGGTATTATTTCAAAAATTTAATTATAAATAGGCCTCAGAATGTAGCACAGCACCTGGAGAAAAACCAAAAGAGAGAAACCCAGAAATGGTTCGCCTCACACATGCAGTAAAATTCCTACAACTTACTGGGCCTCAATGAAATGAATGCACTCTTGACCTTTAGGAAGGCGCTATGGACCTCCTTGTTCCTCAGGCTGTAGACCATGGGGTTCAGCATGGGGATGACTATGGTGTAGAACACAGAGGCGATTTTGTCTGTGTCCATGGAGTGACTGGATGTGGGCTGCAGGTACATGAACATCGTAGTCCCGTAAAAGATGGAGACAGCAGTGAAGTGGGAGGCACAGGTGGACAGAGCCTTGCGATGTCCTGCGGTAGAGTGCATCCTTAAGATAGTGCCTAAGATGAAGATGTAGGATGTTGAGATAACCAAGATGGCAAAAAAGATGTGGAAGCTCACAAGGTAAACAAGAACAAGCTCACTAACGTGTTTGTCAGAGCAGGACAGCGCCATGACTGCTGGAACATCACAGAAAAAGTGATGGACCACATTGGAGCTGCAAAAGGAGAGACTGAATGTGTTCCCAACATGGATGCAGGCATTCAGGAATGAGCAGGCATAGCAGCCTAGGACAAGATACACACTCATATTTGTGGTCATGGTGGTCGTGTAGAGCAGGGGTTTGCACACTGCAGCATAGCGGTCATAGGCCATTGAGGCCAAGAGATAATTTTCAACACCCACCATGCCTGCAAACAGGAACATCTGAGCAGCACAGGCATTGTGGGAAATGACCTTCTTTCCTGTAAGGAGCCCAGCCATGACTGTGGGAGTGACAACTGAAGAGGAACAGAAATCCACCAGAGCCAGGTTACACAGGAAGAAGTACATGGGGGTGTGCAGACGAGAGTCCAGGAGGATCAGGAGGATCATCCCCAGGTTTCCAAGTGCAGTGATGGTGTAGATGAGGAGGAAGGTCATGAAGAGGGGCAGCTGTAGGCGTGGGTCATCGGTCAGTCCCAGCAGGAGGAACTGTGTCGCCTCTGTCCTGTTCTCCATCAGTGCTGTCTGGAACCTCTACATGATCTGTAGCAGTGAGAAACATAAAGAAACTGAACTTACATTGGAAAGTATAATGTGTGTTATATAGCTATAGAATTTATACTTCAAGATTCTCCAGCAAAAGTATTTTAGAAACCAAATCGATTTTATTAATTGTACATGTGTTTCCATGCTTTCAAATCTTCAGAATTTTATTGGATCATCTATGTAATTTAAAAGATTATAAACTTAAAAAATTATAAACTTCTGAGCTAAGGTTTATTAAGTTGAAAGTGACTATGTGGATATATCTATCAGCTAATATAGTCCTCCCGAATGCTGTAAAAACTGCCACCTCCAAGTTCCTCACCTATCAAAAACTACTACAGACCTGCTCATTGTGCACTGTCTGTTTCCTGACAGCATTATTACAGGTTTTTGTTACACATTTTGGTCACAAGAGCATGCGTTACTCACACATATTTGCACAGAAGCTAAATGGTCACCTGTACTGTGCACTTGTGCTAAACTTCAACCTGTGGTGAGTGGTTACTAGTTGTAAGGTTTCAAGTGAATTCAAGTCAAACTGAATTAAACTGAAATTGTAATTACTCAGTTTCTCCTCTCTTTCAAACTCTGTGCTCTGGTCTCATAGTGAATAGATTTACATGTTCCATAGTGACTCATCTGGAGCTAAAACTACCCACCTACCAACGTGAAATGATCATTATCAATGTCAATATCAAATGTCTCAATGAGTCAGCATGTTCTGAATGAGCTTTCCTGGCTGTCTCACACTTGTTACCACCAGTGCATCTCTGCTTGCTGACCCTGGTACTGTTGACAGCATCCAGCTCTGGATGAAGCTGGGGATGAGTCTGATTCCTTCGTTTCCTGCCTCATCTACGAGCACAGGGCTGTGGTTAGATAATGGGGTGCAGCTCCCTCACTGGTGCAGGGAATTCTAAGGGAGTCAGAGCACCAGACACAGCATCCAGAGAGTTTAGGATGTCTGAAGGGACAATGGTCAGAATGCACATTTGCACCTAGCAATGTTGAATCCTCCTTGATCTACAGTGCACACGATATTTCCATCTGCAAAATCACAGCAGTGAGACTGACACTGAGGCATTAATGTGAGAATAGATCATAACCAGGAGTGTAAAATGCTGCCTGTCAAGTTCACCCTGATGAGTACCAGCTATCGTGTCACTGTTAGGATGGAATCATGTGGCCGGGCGTGGTGGCGCACGCCTGTAATCCCAGAACTTGGAAGGCTGAGCCAGGGTGATTGTTGCGAGTTTGAGACCAGCCTGAGCTACAAACTGAGCTCAAGGCCAGTCTGAACTACACAGTAAAGACCCTATCTCAAAAAGACAAAAAACAAAACAAAACAAAAAAACAAAAAAACCCGAAACAAAACAAAACAAAACAAAAAAAGCAAGCAATAATGGCTTTCAGGCATTCTGATCCACGAAGACTGTGACACACAGTCTGAGTTGACCTTGAAGTAGGGAAGTTTCCTCCAGTTCCCCTCCCCCACGAGTCCTCTGAGAGTTTCCCTACTCGCCACTGCTTCTGCCTCCCTCTATTCCTCCTGTGCAAGTGTGGCTGCTGCAGCTCCACGTGGGGCTTCATTATCAGAACCGCTTCTTGAGATCCATATTTGAGTTTGGGGAAAAGTCCATGTTCTCAACTCACTGCTTTGCTCATCACTGTCATATAGCTAATTCACAGAGTGAATTAGGAAAGATATTTTATTTGAAATATATTTGAGGAAAAATATTTGATTTGAATCTCCTCTGATGTGGTAACATTATTGAAAATTTATGTGTCTATTTTGGAATCTTTGGTAAGATGTTAACCCAAAATTACTCTCTGCTACCATCCTTTTTTCTGTGCCTCTTGTATCCTAAGTTTGTTCGCCGTCCCCATGAAGATATCGTTTCATCAGTTTTATCACACATGGTTTCTTTTGATACCCCTGTGTTGTACAGCACATCGTGAAAAATTTATAATAGTGTGTATGTGTTATTTTTAATATACTCACATATCCATACACAAATAACAATCTGAGAATGTATGTTATGCTGCAAGATTCTATAAGTAATAGGCAGAAGACTGGAGATCCAATCGTTAAAGACACCTTTCAAGAATCAGCAGTTCTGATTATACCAGTTCATTCAGGCACCATTTCTAAATTAAAGGAGAATGAGTTCACCATTCTGGGTTTAAGTTTGTGTAGCTGTTTTTGAAACTCCAAAAGACATACAAACATAGTGAAAAAGATGTCAGTAACCATTCGTGGCATCAGGTCTCTTCATTTTTGCTAATGTTTTTGGCAAAGAAGCATTATCTGTCTTATGAATCACTGAAGTCTCTATGAAAACCATTTATACCAAAGGCTCAACTCAGCATTTAAAAAATATTTACATCTCTTTTAAATAATTAATTCTAAGTATGGTTAGGACACTGATTTTGCATAAATCACATTTCTCACTAAAATGTTCATAGGAGGTAGGAGCTTACTTTTCTGCTAACTGAGGAACAAGAGTCAGTGACGACTGAATTGAAATCATAAAATATTCCTAGAACATGGCAGATGTCCTGCAAGAATATCTCCCTTGGCCTCAGACAACTATCACAGTTTCCAATGTCCATAAGGCAAGGAGGAAAGATGGAGAAGAGGACACTGACATGGATCATGATCCACAAGCACCATGAGTTCTGTCTGTGGCACTGGAAGGATAATGTTCCCCTTATCTATAAAATAAACATGGTGTGGTTATTCGCTCACAGAAGTGTGTCTGTAAATAATGAGAAGTTTGATTCATGTTTCAAAGACTTGATTATTTAGGAATCCACAAATGAAACTTACCTTTGGGGCATTTTCCTGGCCATGGTTGCAGGTGCACAGCCAGCCCTCAGGTCAGAAGCACTCCTGCAGGTGGGGACAGTGACTCTCACTTAGATGGGTCAGTGACATCCAATAATAAAGGCAGCAATGTGTCACTTTGGAACTTTTGTCAGCTCCAGCCCAATTTTGATCCCAGAGGCTTCTACATGGAGCTCTGGAGACGACTGTGGAGACGCTGTGATCTCTGGAGACCTCCCCCCGAGAAAAGCTTCAGTTCCTCCTCCCAGTCTCTGAGGGAAGAGGCTATTAAACCACCTCAGGGACCAAGATGGTTATACTTCTAAATTCAAGGTAATGTTAACTGATGAGTGAAAACATTAATATTTTACCTATCGTGGAGTTATTGCGAGGTTCATGTTTATATACCTTAGTAGTGTTCAGGCCAAGATCAGCAAGTCCCCTCCTCCAAGTATTTATTCTCACAGTGAGCTCTGCCTTTGTTCTGCTGTCTGGAGAACACAGTGCACAGTTATTACCTACCGTCCTCCTACTGCACAGGTGCACAGGAGCTCTCTGTCCGCACAGCGACTGGTACACTGCACCCGACCTCCCCTCCCTCCTTCCCTGCTCTCTCCAGCCTACTCCATTCACTTCTCAAATCTGTGACCTCAGCTTCATTAGAGTCCATAGGTGAGGGAGGTTATGCAGTAATTGTTTTTCTGCCCTCGCTTATTTACTTAGCGTAGTGATCCCCACTATAGCCATATTGTCCCAGGTGACAGAATTTCCCTTTTATGGGTGATCACTGCTCTTGCTGCACATGTACCATGTATACCGTTAGCCATTCAGGATGGACATATTGACTGTTTCCAGTCCATCACCACAGGGATGTGTGATCTCTTTGCTGTACCATTCATTTCCTTTGGATTTATACTCAGAAGAGGGTAGGAAAGATCACATAGTAGTTCTACTCTTAATTTTTTGAGGATGGCAACTATAGATTTCCACAATGTTTGTATGAATTCACATTCCCACCCACAGTGGGCAGGGCTGCCCTTTGCTCCACATCCTTGGTAACTCTCTTTATCTCCAGTCTTTGTGATGAAGCCCTTTTTACTGCAGAGAGGAGATATGGAGTTATTGTTTAAACCTTCTCCTTCTCGGGGCTGGGGATATAGCTCAGTGGAATAAGCGCTTGCCTAGCAAGCGCAGGGTCCTGAGTTCGATCCCCAGTACCGCAAAAAAAAAAAAAAAAAAAAACCTTCTCCTTCTCAGAATGTTCCTATTTAATGATCAACAATTTCTTTTAGGCAAATCTGCTTAAAACAAATCTTCCTGATACTGTATGACTTAATTCTTGCAATCTATGGAACCAATCATGTAATAACCAGCTATCAGTTTTACATCTCCTGCTTACAAACTGTACTTAAACTGAACTCAAGACTGACTCTGGGCTAATGATTTGGAACTGGTCCCCAGCAGCCCACTAGTGTTGCAATACAGTGGCTTTCCAAACTCCTCCCCAGTGCAGAGCACTGTGCTTTCTGAATTTGCTCACAACAATTGAAGTAGAGATTTCGTATGCTGTTGAAGACCTTTCTTATTACACATTTACCCTAATCAGGAAACTCTCAGCCCTCCCACGTCCTGAACATACTACTCACCTACAGATTCAGCTTTCTCATCTTCAATAAACACATGAACCAAGTCCAGAGAGAGGGGGATGAGAGGTAGGGGAAGCATATATTACACATTATGTTGGATCTGATTACCTGGTAAATCAAATATCCCAGATTTTGGCTCTAGAGGAACAGAATGTTATGGATGGGTTTCTGCACTGATTCTAATATTCCCGGATTTGGCTTTTCAAATTGATTAGATTTTAAAATACTAAAAAGTATTTTTTTCAGTAGTAACCAGGGCCTGGTAATCCTTATTGTGACTGGGCATTAATATAGATACAAAAATACAACCATTGCTAATTCCTAACAAACCTTCAAGATAAAAAAGCATCTGTGTGAACTTGTGGTAGGATTTGAAAGTATTTGTAGTCACACCCCAAGTTCACTTGCTGGAGCCTGGAATTCAGGATGAGTGTAGCAGGAGGTGGGACCATAGGCAATGACAAAGTTAAATTAGCAATTGAGCTCTAGCCCCACAGTGGCAACCAGAGCCCTCATAGAAGGGCTTGGAGGGTGAGCTAAGCTTTGCGTCTGCCTTGCTCTCACTGTATGGAGCAGAGCACTCTTCCCCATCACGTGACATTACAATAGCATCATTCCTGCCTCACAACCCACCACTTGAAATTGTAGCAACAAGGTCCCTGAGGAGGGACAAACCTTCAGCAGGCTCTGACTCTGCTGGCACCAACACAATGGGTTTCTCAGCCTACTAAACTCTGAGAAATGAATTTCTGTTGCTTATGAATTATCTACTCTGAGTTTTTTTTTTATCATACTGTCCCAAAATAAGTAGCACATCAGGTGCATGGTTCTCTTAAATACTTTTCAAATGCATAAGTGTAGTAATTTTGACTTGGTTTCATCTGATTTCACAGGTGAAAATGCATAAAAATTGGATGAACTCAGAGATTTGAGTTTCCATCTGAAGTCTTCAATAAATCACCTAAAAGTTTCCATGTCTGTCCTGAAAGACACCTTTTGTTTCCTGAAGGTAGAGGTGTAAATAAATGGTGTGTTTAAATTAAAAAATAAATTTCAGCAAGAGACACATTGCCACGGATACCTTACAAACTCATGCCCCTCTTATTGAGTACATTTATCTCATCCTTCCTGGTACTTTCCGTTCCTTATGGAAGTCCTCCTGCATCAGTGTCTTTTTCTGGCTTCCTGGATGTGCCAACTTGGTTCAAAGTGTTGTGGCAATTCCTGCCAAATGAGAACACTCTATTCTGTCCTCATCCACCTTGTTAACCATATCTGTCACCTTGTGACTTCTGGCTCTTCTCCAGTGTGAAAATGACCACAAAAGGTAAACTCATAACAAGTATGCAAAAGAGGTAATAAAAAAAATCTTCCTAAGAAGCAAAAAACTCAATTCAGGTGACTTCACTGGTGAATTTACCCAAATAAATGTTGCATGATGAAATAAGTTTATAACACAGAGGAAACCAGTTGGGTTTTTATCACATTCCTACCATGACTGTTGTCATAAACGTCTGCGTACTCAGAAGCCACAACAACTCACACCAGCTCTTTTACGGTGGTATGACCTGGAAGTGTGCAATAATCCCAGGGAGCAGAAATTCAGGTTCTCAGAGACTGTGTCCCTTCCACCTCTCCACAGGACTCCCTTTCCTGCCTCTCCCATCCACCAGAGGCCGCCAGCTTCCATGGCTGTTGTCACGTCACTCAGGCTCTGCCAGTCACCTCTCCAGTTCCCTGGCATCTATGGCTAAACATTTCTGCCTCTGTTTCATAGGGACCTGTGGGGTTTCTATGGGAGCATAAGCAGTAACCCTGAGGGTCTCTCACTCCCCAAATCCTGCAATTACTGCCATCTGCATAGGGCCTTGGACCACACTCAGTGAGTAAGATTGAAATGTTTCAGAATGAGAACTTTGGTCTTTTGAGGGCGTTCATGGACCTACTGCAAGGACACATGGGAATATTCTGCACTGTCTTTGAAACTTCTGTGAATCAAAAAGATTTAAAATTCATTATATATTGATATAAGAATTAGGAATGATTCCAAGTAAACAGTCACTATTGGCACAAGAGGTCCCTCTGTCAAAGATAAGGTAGCTGAGTGTCTTTGTAGTTGTGTCTGCATCTTCTAATTTGTTCCATTGATCTTCAGGTCTGTTTTTGTGCCAGTACCATGCTGATTTTATCACAGTAGCTTTGTAATATAATACGAAGTCAGGAATTGTGATGCCTCCTGCCTTTCCTTTGTTGACCAGGATTGCTTTTGCTATTCTAAGCTTCTACTGGGTCCAGATGAACTTTAAGAATATTTTCTAGGTCTTCTGAGGTGTACTGATGGCATTTTAATTGTGATTGTATTGAATCTGTGCGACAATTTTGAGAGTATAGCCATTTTCACGTTAGTTCTTCCTATCCATGAGCAAGGAATATCTTTCTGCTGTCTGATATCCTCCTTGATATCTCTTTTTCAGAGCACTATAATTTTCACGGTATAGATCTTTTACTACTTTTGTTAGATTGATTCCTATGTGTTTGAAGCTATTGTGAAATGTTTGGTTTCCCTAATTTCTCTCTGTTTGTTGCTTGTGTATAGGAATGCTATTGAGTTTTGAATGTTAGTTTTGTATCCACCTATGCTACTGAATTTGGTTATTAAATCCATGAGCCTTTTGGTGGGTTTTGGGGGTCTTCTATGTAGAGTATCATGTCCTGTGCAAGTAATGATAATTTCCCTTCCTCCTTTCCTATCATTATTTATTTTATTTCCCTGTGTTGTCTAATTATTCTCATAGCAACATTGCCACAACTACATTGAATAGGAGTGGTGACAGTGGACATCCTTGTCTTGTTCCCGATTTTAAAGTGAAAGCTTTCAGTTTTTGACTATTTAGTATGATGTTAGCTATTGGTTTATCATAGATGATTTTGATCTGCTTGAGTTAAAGGCCACCTATTCCTATTTTCTGTAGGGTTTTTATTACGAATGAGTGTTGAACTTCATCAATGGCTTTTTCTGCATCGATGGAGATGATCATGTGATTTTTGTTTTTGGGTCTATTGGTATGGTTATTACATTAATTGATTTGCATATATTGAACCATCCTCATGTTCCTGGGATGAACCCCACTTGATCATGGTGTATAATCTTCTTGATGATTTTTTGTATTCTGTTTGCTAGTGTTTTATTGAGAAATTTTGCATCTATGTTCTTTAGGGATATTGGACTGTATTTCTCTTTTTTGGTTGGGTCTTTCTCTGGTTTTGGTACCAGAATAATACTTGCCTTTAGGAATGATTTGGGGAGAATTCTTTCCCTTCAAATTCATTAAAGAGTTTGAGAAGAATTCGTGTTAAATCTTTTCTAAATTTCTTATACCGTTCAGCAGTGAATCCATCAGGACCTGGGATTTTCTTCATTGGCAAGTTTTTTATTATATTCTTAATTTTACTGGCCAATAAAGAGTTATTCAGGATTTTTCTAGCTTCTTCATTCAGCTTCAATAATTCATATGTATGTGGAAATCTGTCCATTTCCTCTGTGCTTTCCATCCTATGAGAGTAAAGAATTTTAAAGTAGGCATTGGTGATCTTCTGAGTTTCTTCAGGATCTATAGTCGTTTCACTTTTCATTCCTTATTGCATGTACTGCAGTTTTTTCTTTCCTTTTTTTCATAAGGTTGGCTAGGGGTTTATCTATTTTATTTATTCTTTCAAAGAACCAACTCTTTTTTATTTTAAAAGTAAAAGAACAAAAACATTAACAAACATACACAGAGTAGTACAAGAACAGTACAAAAACCAAACCACAGATAAGGTAGCAGGGGATCAACAATGGTTGTTGTATTACACATTGATAACTTCAAAGTGTTTGCTCAGGACAATACAGATAGACATACAAGATTGATCAAACAACTAATCATCGATTACTCCCCACATCAAAATCACATGAGACAATAGTGCAACCATATCAGCCATCCCGCACATACATACATACCAACACAGCCATCCCACTCTTCCTCCTCTCCTTCCCTTCATCCCGATTGCTCTCTACTTTTGAGCAGTCTCCCTTCATACCTCCCAATCTACATTCCCACCTCTATGTTCCTACACTAATGATACAATACGTTGTTTGTACATGCATATCTGATTTACCTCACTTATGAGTATGGTCTCTAATTGTGACCATTTACCTATAAAAGCCCCTTGACTGTCTTCCTTTACAGCTGAAAAATATTCTATTGTATAAAAATGTGACAGTTTTTTAATCCAGTCCTCTGTGGATGGACATTTGGGTTGCTTCCACGATTTAGCTATTACAGATTGTGCTGCTATAAACATGCACATATATCACGGTGATAAGATGTTTTCAGATTTTCTGGGAAAATACTCACAAGGGGAATAACTGGGTTGAATGGGACCTCTAGACCTAGTTTGTGGAGGAATCTCCAAGCTGATCTCCACAGTGGTTTCACCAGGCTGCATTCCCACCAGCAGTGCAGAAGAGTTCCTATTTCTCCACAGCCTCACCAGCATTTGTTACTGGATGATTTCTTGATGCTGGCCAATCTTACTGGAGTGAGATGAAAACTCAATGTTGTTTTTATTTGCATTTCTTGAATGACTAAAGATGTAGAATATTTTCTCATATACTTATTTACCAGTTGTATTTCTTTTTCTGAGAAGTGTGTATTCATCTCAGATGCCCATTTCTGGATTGGGTCTTTGAACTTGGACAGGTACATGCTTTTTAACTCTTTGTATATTCTAGATAGAAGGCCTTTGTCCGAGGGACAGCCAGTTAGGATTTTTTCCCAATCTGTGGGTTTTCTTTTTACTCTTCTGATCATTTCTTTAGATGTGCAAAAACTTTTCAGTAAGATGAGGTCCCAGTTATTGATTTTTTGAAGTATTTCCCTTGCAATTTAATTTTTCTTCATAAACTCTCTGCCTACTCCTATGTCTTCAAGATTTGTACCTACTTTCTCTTCAAATAGGTTTAGTGTTTCTGTTTTAGTATTGAGATCTGTGATCCCACTTTGTCTTGAGTTTGGTGCATGGTGATAGACTTGGGTCTACTTTCAGTCTTGGGCAAGTGGCAAGCCAATTTTTCCAGCACCATTTATTGAAGAGGCTATCTTTCTTCCAGTGAGCTTGTTTGGCTCCTTCGTCAAATATTATGTGGCTAAGTGTGTTTGTTCTTGTGGCTGTATCTTCCAGTCTGTTCCATTGATCCTCAGGTCTGTTTCTGAACAGAAACAGATTGATTTCATTACAGTAGTTTTGTAGTATAATTTCAGGGATTGTGATTCCACCTGACTTGTCCTTGTGGCCCAGAATCACTTTTACTATCCTGGGTCTCTTCTGGTTCCAGATGAATTTAAGGCATGTTTTCTCTAGATCTGTGAGGTACGTTGATGGTAGTTTAATGGGAATTGCATTGAATCTGTACAACAATTTTGGTAGTATGGCCATTTTCACAATGTTGGTTCTTCCTAACCATGAGCAGGGAATGTTTTTCCATTTATTGAAATCCTCATCAATCTCTTTTCTCAGAGTACTGTAGTTTTTATTGAATCGATCTTTTACCTCTTTTGTTAGATTGATTCCTAAATATTTCAATTTCTTCGATGCTGTTGTAAAAGGTATGGTTTCCTTAATTTCTGTCTCAGTCTGTTTGTTGTTTGTGTATAGGAATGCTTTTGATTTTTCAGTGTTGACTTTGTATCCAGCTACTCTGCTGTACGTGTCAGTTAATTCAAATTAAACCATTTCTTTGCACATTTGGTTCAGGTCTGTTATATCTTTGCTGAGTTTTAGTCCAGTTCGCCTGTCTCTTTGCTTCACTTCTTGTGGAGTTTTTGGGGTCTTCCATGTAAAGTATCATGTCATCTGCAAATAGTGATAGTTTTACTTCTTCCTTTCCTATCCTTATTCCTTTTATTTCTCTCTCTTGTCTGATTGCTCTGGCTAGTGCTTCCAGAACTATGTTGAATAGGAGTGGTGACAGTGGACATCATTGTCTTGTTCCTGTCTTTAAAGTGAAAGCTTTCAGTTTTTGTCCATTTAGTATGATGTTGGCTATTGATTTGTTATAGATGGCTTTGATTAGATTGAGGTAGAGGCCTTCTATTTCTATTTTTTCTAGGGTATTTAACATGAATGTATGTTGGACTTTATCGAAAGCTTTTTCTGCATCTATTGAGATGATCATGTGGTTGTTTTCTTTGGCTGTACTGATACGGTATATTACATTAATTGATTTGTGAATATTGAACCATCTCTGCATTCCTGGAATAAATCCAACCTGGTCATGGTGTATAATTTTCCTTATGATTCGCTGCATTCTATTTGCTAGTATTTTGTTGAGTATCTTTGTATCTATGTTCATTAGCGAGATTGGCCTGTAGCTCTCTTTCTTGGTTGGGTCCTTCTCTGGTTTTGGTATTAGTATAATATTTGCCTCCAGAAATGAGTTAGGGAGAATTACTTTCTTTTCAATTTCGTTGAACAGTTTGAGTAGTGTTGGCATTAAATCATCTCTGAATGTTTTATAGAATTCTGCTGTGAATCCATCAGGGCCTGGGCTTTTCTTTGTCGGTAAGTTTTTAATGACATTCTCAATCTCATTAATTGATATCAGGTTGTTCAGGATTTTTGCATCTTTCTGATTCAATTTTGGTAGTTCGTACATTTCTAGGAATCTGTTGATTTCTTCTGGGTTTTCTATCCTATTGGAGTAAAGATTCTCAAAGTAGGTATTAATGATCTTTCGAATTTCTGTAGGATCTGTAGTGATTTCATCCTTTTCATTCCTTATTGCATGAATTTGAGTTCCTTCCTTTCTTTTTTTGATAAGATTGGCTACAGGTTTATCAATTTTACTTACTCTTTCAAAAATCCAACTCTTTGATTCAGTTGTTTTTTGTAGATTTTTCTTCGTCTCAATTGCATTAATTTCTGCCCTAAGCTTTATAATCTCCACTCTTCTCTGGGCTTTGGGCTTGACTTGTTCTTCTTTTTCTAAAAGTTTGAGGTGCAACATTAGGCTATTTATTTGTTCTGTTTCTGTTTTCTTTCTGTGTGAGTTCATCACTATAAATTTCCCTCTAAGGACTGTTTTCATTGCATCCCACAGAACCCTTTAAGTTGTATTTGTATTTTCATTTGTTTGTATGACCCGACCCATGGGTAAATCAACGGAGACCCTAGAGGCGGAGTGGGCATGAAAAAGGGACAAGAGACACGAGAAATGGAGACAAGACAGGATTCTGATCAAGTCTCGTTTATTAGACGGAAACCTTGGGTATTTATTCAGTACGGGAGTGGGGAGGTTGACGTCAGCGGGTAACTAAGCAACAGAGGGAGGTCCAGATAGCAGAAGCATAGCACGTGACTTACAGGAAATAGACAGAGCTCAGAGAAATCGAAACTTAACTCAAGATAGAAACTTAACTCGAGGAGACTCTTAAGATGGCTGATACACTACAAAATGGACGCCGACCACAAGTCTCCCACAGGTCCCCCTTTTTTATTTTATGTAATAAAAAGGCCATTTTTCCTTGAGGGGACTGTGCCTGTCTTGGGTCAGGATGCTTTCACGTGGGACCAACCTATACCTTACCCGTCATTGGAAAGCAAGGCAGCAAAATGCCCAGTTTCTGTCTTAGGCGGTGGTTGGTGATACACGTGAGCTCCAGTTGCCCGTCTCTGGCTATCCAGTCCAGTGCACCAAGGTGAGAAAACCAAGGGACTAGTTAACCCTTATTGGGTATCACCATAGTCTGTTCTCTCGAGTTCTATGCAGTTTTCTCTGTCGGTCATTTCGAGCCTGTGGTAATGGAGCTGTATAGGTTGCATGTTTATGGCGTCCACCTGTTATCTAATAAAAGCCATCAGTTTGTTAAAAAGACAAGGTCCTAGCGAAAGGAGCACTAAAAACCCAAGCAAAGGTCCCAGCTGGGGGAGAAGGTAGGGCAGGACTCCGTTCCATGCACTCCAGAGCGGTCTTTCAAATAGCTCTCTCCGTCTCTTTATCAGGTCTTCCTGGAGCCTTTTTATCTTATCTCTAACGATGCCAGACTTGTTTACATAGAAGGAACAGAGTTCCTGCAAGGCCAAGCAGATCCCTCCCTGTTCTGCAGTTAGAAGATCCAATCCCCTTCTATTTTGGAGGACTACCTCCACTAGGGAATCTATTTGATCTTGAACATCTTGAATAATACCAGACAAGGCCTGGACATCATCAATTAATTGATTAGAGAGCTTGACATAAGAGTGTACAGCAACTCCTAGCCCTGCCGCACCTGTGGCCAGGGCTCCTGAAATACCCAATCCTACCAATAAAGGAATAAATTCAACTGCTCTTTCTGTATGGCCTGCGGCATAATCAAGGCTGGGGATGGGCACGGGCTCATCTCCGGATATAACGTCTATGTCAGGTAATAAGGTAGCCATAGCACACAACCCTGTCCAATTGGCAGGTAAGAAGGTGAAAGCTAGGTTCCCCCCACATATGAATACTTGCCCCCTCGCAGGCCAGAGAGAGGAACTATAATTAACTATTTGACTACAGTTGGCAAAGGTGACGAACCCGACATCAACCTCATAACTGCTGTTTAGGAAACCTCCTTGTACACAGGAGGCAAACTTAAAGGCCAGGGGTTGGACTCTGAATGGCAGACCAGCACTGCAGTTTGGGTGTGAAATGTTAATAGTATCACGTGGAGAAGAATTTTATGGGATGGCGAGGGGCATGGGAGTACCTAGGGTCATACATAGCCAGCAATCTTTAGCCAAGTTAGGGTTAGAGGCGTTAAGGGCCGCTAAAGTGGCCATCAGAATATCTGAGGTTTGGGTGTCTAAATCAGTTCCTCGTGATTTGGGGAGTGCTAGGGGGTGACAATTGATTTTTGGGGACATCTGTTTCATGATGTCCTCTATTTGTCTTTGTACCACCTTTTCTCTGATCTTCTCTTGCGGTCCGCCACCATCAGAAATGTGTATCGGGGCGGCCTTGTTCCAGCACACCAGTTTACCTGGGGTGACACTGCATGAAGCCTGAGCATATTTATAAGCCCCCAAGGCCAATGGTTTATTGGACCAGTCACCCCCAAAGGTTCCAGAGGCAGTGTGTTATAATATGGCTGTAAAGTAGGTCTTATTATCTATTCCTGTGCATTTTTGTATTGACTCATAACAGGAAGAACGCATTGCAACATAGTAAGTGTCACATTCCATGGGACATAGTCCCGGTTGGCCATTGGTGTTCCTTTTCCAACTTTATTTGTTCCTTAAGAAGCTCAATTTTATCCCTCAATTCTTTCCTGGGGTCAAGAACCGGGTATGCTGATGAAGGGGGTCGCTGGGATTGGTGCTATACGGTCGGGGATGTTGGACATTGGGCGGCCAATCTGGATTATGATACTTGGTGGCTTCCTGTGCCAAATCATCCCAAGCCACATCATCATCGTCCATTTTGGCTTCTAGAACTTCCGGCAAGTGAGGGTACATTTTAGCCTCAGGTTTAGCCCCTCTGAAGTCACAAGGAGTAGTTTTAACTTTTGGGGATATATTAGTTTTTGGTACCTTTGTCTTTTTCTTGTTGGTTTTGGAGGGCTCTTTGTTTTTGATCTGCTCGGATTTTTCATCTTCAATATCACTTTCAAAAGACATAAGGTCTTCATCCTCCTTATTTATATCTGTATGTTTTTGGTTTACATCCTGTTTGGAACTAGCCTTTAGTAAATCTCCCTGTAAGATATTTTCGCCCTTCTTGACCACATTAGCAACCACAGGATCACAATGATTTTGAGATAAGATTTCATCTATCAGGTTCCAGTAGGAGAAAGCAGTTACTGGCACCTTTTCAGGTCCGAAGGTCCCATAATAGTCCTTAAGGGCGTCACCAACCCTTTTCCATCATTTTGTATTGATGGTTCCTTCAGTAGGGAACCAGGGACAGACCTCCTTAATATAATAAAAAAAACTTACACAATTGATTAATTTTAACCTTTACTCCTCGTGCCTTTAAGGCCTTTCCTAAGCCCTCAACAAATATCTCATGTTGACTCATTTCTTGCCCCATAATCGCTGTTCACTTACCAAGGTGCAGTAAACGCGGCAGGCTCCCGCGTCGACTGGTCCTCTATATCGTCTTTATGCCGGCTCCAAGAACAGCGTCCCTCACTGGATCCCCCGTTCTCGGGCCCCACGTTGGGCGCCACTTGACCTGACCCGCGGGTAAATCAACGGAGATCCTAGAGGCGGAGTGGGCATGAAAAAGGGACAAGAGACACGAGAAATGGAGACAAGACAGGATTCTGACCAAGTCTCATTTATTAGACGGAAACCTTGGGTATTTATTCAGTACGGGAGTGGGGAGGTTGACGTCAGCGGGTAACTAAGCAACAGAGTGAGGTCCAGATAGCAGAAGCACCGCACATGACTTATGGGAAATAGACAGAGCTCAGAGAAATCAAAACTTAACTCAAGATAGAAATTTAACTCGAGGAGATTCTTAAGATGGCTGATACACTACAAAATGGATGCTGACCACAAGTCTCTCACATTTGTAGGTATTTTTTAATTTGTTCTGTGACTCATTGGTTATTCAGGAGGTTGTTATCTAATTTTGAAGTGTTTATAGAATTTTTGGAATTCCCTTTGTCATTAATTTCCAATTTCATTGCACTGTCATCAGATAATATGCATGGGATAATTTCAGTTCTTTTGCATTTAGGTAGGTATGCTCTATGGGCTAGAATGTGGTCTATTTTAGAGAAAGTCCCATGTGCAGTTGAGAAACATGTGTATTCTGTTGTTGTGGGGCAGAACACTCTGTAAACATCTACTAAGTCCATTTGTTCGCACATTTGGTTCAGGTCTGTTATATCTTTGCTGAGTTTTAGTCTAGTTGACCTGTCTCTTTGCGTCAAAGGGGTATTTAGGTCGCCTATTACAATAGTGTTATTGTTTATTTGGTTTTTTATGTCCATTAAGATTTGCCTTACATAGTTTGGTGCTCCAGTATCTGGTGCATACATGTTTAAGGTTGTTATGTCTTCCTCTTGCAGTTTTCCCCTAACTAGTATATAGTGTCCTTCTTTGTCTCTTTTGATTGTTATCAGTTTGAAGTTTACATTGTCTGCAAATATAACAGCTACCCCTGCTTTTTTCTGGGAACCTGTTGCATGGAGGATTGTTTTTCAACCTTTGACTTTCAGTCTATGGATTTCCTTTTGAGTAAAGTGTGTTTCCTGTATGCAGCACATTGTGGGATTCTGTCTCTTAATCCACTCTGCCAGTCTGTTTCTTTTGACTGGTGAATTGAGGCCATTTACATTGATGGTTATAACTGTTATACATTGGCTTATTCTTGTCATGCTGTTTACTTGATGTTGCTTTCCTATTTTTGCTGTTTAATTTCCTGTTCTGCTTAGGGGTTCCTTTCCATTGTTGCTCTTGATGTTGTGGTCTGTTTTATTTCTTCCTAGAATATGTTTTAGTACTCTTTCTACTAAGAATTGGTTTGGCCCTCATAAACTTCTTCCGTTGCCCCTTATCATGAAAATATTTTATTTCTCTATTAAATTGGAAGGATAGTTTTGCAGGGTACATGAATCTGTGTTGGAAGTTGCCTTCTTTCACTACCTGAAATAGGCACTCCAAGTTTTTCTTGACTTGATGGTTTGTCCACTATGACTCTCATAGGCTGTCCTTTATGGTGATCTGCTTTATTTTCTCTAACAGGTTTTAATATTCTGATCTTGTGTTGAGTTACTGGGACCTTGCTCACTATATGTCTGGGTGTAGATTTATTTTGGTTGTAGTTAGCTGAGTTCTACGTGCTTCACACATCTGTATGTCTGATTCTTTTTCCATGCCTGGGAAGTTTTCTGCCATTATTTCAGCAAAGTCTTTTTATGTTATTTGTGTCACCTGTTGTTTCATTGAGACCTATTAGCCTGACAATGCTTTACTTTGCTTCAAATTGCACTTGTTGAATTGTTATTTCCTGACTCCCTGTTGTTTTTAACATTTCCTTCCTTTCTCCTCCACCAGTGGCAATGCTGTCTTCAAAGTCTGACAGTCCATCTCCAGCTTTATTCAGGCAGTTTTGCCAGCCCCTGATAAAACCTTCAATATCCTGGATATCTGTCTGAATCTGTTTCATGCACTCCAGTTCTCCTCCACACTGTTCCTCAAGGTTTCCATGAGTTGTCTATGCTCTTCTATGTTCCCATCAATGTCATCTCCAGATATGCTGAACACTTCTCTGATTATTGTGGTCATTTCTTTTCTCACCTGAGACATTATTTCTGATCTGATGTCTTCTATGGCCTGATGCAGCTGCTTTTCCACTTCAGTTGCTGTGATTTCAGAAATGTCAGGTGTATGACTTCCACGCTCTTCTAAGTTGATGTCTCCTGGACCTGCTCAGGGTGGTGTGGGTGTCCAAGATCATAATCTGCTCCCTTGTTTTGCCATCCTTGATGATCCAGAGTTTCCCCGGAGTGCGACCTCTCCTTCACAATTGTGTGTGAGTGGCAGGACCTGAATCTGAAGATCCCCAGTGCTCAGTGCAGCTCCTGTGCTGCTGAGTGGTGGCAATGTGGGATTCCAGATGCTCTCAAAACTTTCCAGCTTTCAACTGGCTCCCAGGCATGTGGGGGAGTGTCAGGCAGGCTCACTGGAGTTTCTGAAGCTGTCTGGGGTTCAGCCAACTTTGCAAGAGTAAGAGGGATGCAGGTCATGGTTACCAAGGCTTCAGATATTGGTCAGGACATAGCCTGCTTCCCACACTCACAGGGGGAGGGCTAAGGGCAGTGTCCATGAGGGCATTGACTCTGTCCAGGTTTCAGCTGAGCTCCCAAGGGTGTGTGGGTTGTTCTGGGAGTGACCACTGAGGCTGAGGAAGTTGTCCAGGACTCCCTGTGCCTCGCACACTAATAGAGGTGCCATGGGAGTGCCTCACAGGGGTTCCTAAAGATGTCTTGGCTTCAGCCCAGCGCCCACAGACAGGCTATGTGTGTGAGAAGTGCTCACTGAGGCCCCAGAGGGTTCCCAGGGCTCTACTTGGCTTGCACACTCACCAGGGATGTGCAGCAGCCGCTCACTGGGGTTCCTGAAGCATTCTGTGGTTCAGCCCTGCACCAGCAGACACAGTATGGGGATGGGGAGTAGCCATCAAGACCCCAGAGGGTGCCCAGGACTCATACTGACTTGCATGCTGGTCAGAGAGGTGCAGTGGTGCCTTAGTGGGGTTCCTGAAGATGTCTGGCATTCATTCCAGCACCCGAAGACACACTGCAGTTGCAGAGAGTGGCTGCCGAAGACTCAGAGGTGGATCAGGGATCCACCTGCCTTACACACTCACTGGTCAGGGAGGCACAGTGGTGGTTTACCAGTGTTCTGGAAGATGTCTGGGGTTCAGCCCAGCAGCCGCAGACACAGTACTGGTGTGGGTACTGTCCATCTACTAAATTACAATTTGTAAATAACACTTTTTAAAAAAATACTGTTATATTTATGCTTCTCACGTGACTTGGAATGAACAGAGAAGGTATAGACAGAGAAAAGCACATTTATTAATGGCATCATGGTATTGACAGAGCTGTTGTAAAGTCCAGGGTTGCTCTGTGAGCAGTGCTGAGGACAAGGCTGGCAGGGGGCTCACTGAGTCTGAGACAATGCCTGAGACAGAGGAGGTGACTGGGCCTGGGGTGAGTGTGGACACTGAAGACCAAGAAGAGGCAAAGATCATTTACTGATGCCTATGTGTCAGAAGGGAGATGTTCTAAATGAGGGAGAGACAGACAGACAGAGAGGCAGACAGAGAGGGAGAGACAATGAGATGAAGAGACACAGAGAGAGAGACTACCACAATGAAGAGGCCAGATCTTCTTTATTAATGAACTGCTTTAAATGCCTGACTCTTTGCAAACAGTGACAGACACAGAAAACAAAGCTAAAAATTTTTCCTGGCTCTCTCATATGAGGTATGGGCATCTCGTAATTCATCCATATAAACCCATTCAATTAACTGCCACAAATATCACATCATAATCCAGACCAGTGAAACTTCCTCCATCCATTTCTGTGTGTCAAGAAGAGACTCCTATGCACATTTCTTCTATTTATGGGCAGCTTTGAGCCTGTTGTACATATATTTGCTTTGATAGGAGGTATGAAAAAGGATACCTCTAAATTCATGCATACATCTATGTCCTTAAATATGGTATAGACAGCCAACATTAGGATATTTCAAGCATTCTCTCTCTGTTCTTATTTCCAGATACAATAGTTTTGTTCACGTCAAAATATTTTTACACAAGTGACAGAATTACTTTAAGAATTTAATTTCAACATGGTCCTCTAAATGAAACATGGAGAACTGCAAGAAAGAAACCCAGAAATGGTTCATTTCACAAAGCTACAATCAGAATCCTACAACTTACTGGGCCTCAATGAAATGAATGCACTCTTCACTTTTAGGAAGGCGCTATTGACCTCCTTGTTCCTCAGGCTGTAGACCATGGGGTTCAGCATGGGGATGACCATGGTGTAGAACACAGAGGCGATTTTATCTGTGTCCATGGAGTGACTTGAGCTGGGCTGCAGGTACATAAACATACTAGTTCCATAGAAAATAGAGACAGCAGTGAAGTGGGAGGCACAGGTGGACAGAGCCTTGCGATGTCCTGCGGCCGAGTGCATCCTGAGGATGGTGCCAAAAATGTAGATGTAGGATGCTGAGATAACCAAGATGGCACAAAAGATATGGAAGCTCACAACATAAACAAGAACCAGCTCACTAACGTGTTTGTCAGAGCAGGACAGGGCCATGACTGGTGGAACATCACAGAAAAAAGTGATGGATCATATTGCAGTTACAAAAGGAGAGACTGAAGTTTTCCCCAGTGTGGATGCAGATGTTCAGGAAGCCATGGACATAGCAGCCTAGGACGAGACCCGCACACACACTGGTCCGCATGGTGGTGGTGTAGTGCAGGGGTCTGCACATTGCAGCATAGCAGTCATAGGCCATTGCAGACAAGAGATAATTTTCCACACAAATGAGGGTTGCAAACAGGAACATCTGAGCGGCACAGGCATTGTAGGAAATGACCTTGTTTCCTGTGAGCAGCCCAGCCATGACCGTAGGAGTGACAGCTGTGGAGGAACAGAAATCCACCAGAGACAGGTTCCCGAGGAAGAAGTACATGGGGGTGTGCAGACAGGGGTCCAGGAGGATCAGCAGGACCATCTCCAGGTTCCCCAGCACAGTGATGGTGTAGATGAGGAGGAAGGTCATGAAGAGGGGCAGCTGCAGGCGTGGGTCATCGGTCAGTCCCAGCAGGAGGAACGCTGTCACCTCTGTCCTGTTCTCCATCAGTGCTGTCTGAGGATCTCTACATGTTCTGCAGCAGTGAGAAAGAAGACACAGAGACATAAAGAGCCTGAACTGAATTTGGAACGTATAAGTACCATCTGTGTTGTGCAATCCTACATAAATGTGTAAATGAAGATTATCCAGGAAAAGTAGTTTCTTGAAAACCTACCTGATCTATTCATTGAAGGCACATTTACGTGAGTTTGAATGTTAAGTATTTTAATGACTCACCTATGCAATATAAAACTTTACATTTCTAAAGTGAGATACAGGTGGTTTATTAGAGTAACTGAATCAAAAAGTCTGTGGATACATCTGTGAGCAAATGTTTTCGCTGGAACTTATTAAAGTCTGACACTTTCAAGTTGCTCACCTGCCTAAACTTGTCCTGACACTTTAGACCTGCATTCACTGTGTTACTCCAGTGACACTGTCGTTTGGATTATTGCACACATGTAAATTATGCATCACGAGAGCTTCGGTGATTCATTCATAATTTCACAGAAGTTAAATGGCAGTCTCTCTTCTACATCGACACTAACTTGCAACCTACACTGACTTATCCTTAATTTTAAGAGTTTTAAGTAATTCAAGTCAAGTCATTTAACTGAATTTATAGTAACACATTTTGTCCAGTCATTCTAACTCAGTGTTCAGTTTTCATAGTGAACTGCCTGTCTGGTTATGTGTTAATTTCAGCTGAAGCTAAAACTGAGCAAAAAAGAGTAAAACTCAAAAAAATAAAGTGATCATTTTCTTTAGTGAGAAACTTCCAATGAATTAACAAGTTCTGAATGAAACTGGAAATTTTTCCTCGCTGTCCCATACTTGTTCCCACCAACACATCTCCGCTTCTTCACCCTGGTGTCATTGGCAGTATCAGCTCTGGATGAAGTTGGGGTTGAGTCTGACTCCTGCCCTTCCCGCCTCATCTGCATGCACAGGGCTGTGGTGAGATAATGGGGTGCAGCCCGCTCACTGGAGGAGGGAATTCTGCAGAGGGCAGAACAGCAGATACAGAAGCCAGAAATTTAGAGTGTCTGAAGGGACACATGTCAGACCGCACAGTTGCAATTAGCAATCATGGGTCCTCCACAGTCTAGTGAACATGACATTGCCTTCTGCAAACAAATATATGCACAGAGACTGACATTTAGGTATTGCTGTGACAAGAAATAACCAAGGAAGGTAAAACTGGGGTGTCAACCTCATCCTGATGGGCGCCAGCTATTGTGCTATTATTAGGATGGAATAATGGCTTTGGAACCTTCTGACCCAGGAGGACAGTGACACACAGTTTCATGCGACCTTGCAGTGCTTAAGTTTTCTCCAGTTCTCCTCCCCCATGAGGCCTCTGTGAGTGTCCGTTCTCTCCAATGCTTCCACCTCGCTCTACTCCACATGTGTGACTGTGACTGCTGCAGCTGCACACAGGGCTCCCTTGTCAGAACTGCTGCCTCAAATCCGTACGTGAGTTTGGGGAAAGTCTACGTTCTTCAGCTCACTGCTTCCCTGTCACGGTAATCATACAGTGAATTCTCAGAGAGCAGGTACTGGAGCCAGCCAGTATCTGGGCGATGTGCCGTTCACAAGCATGTCTTTGATCAAGTTGCTTGTTTTAAGTATTTTATATGAAGCTCTTCTTGTGTCCTAATAGTTTTTAAAGTGTCTTTATTTAAACTGTAATCTTTTGAAGGCTATTAGCCCCACACTATTTATTATTTCCACCTGTCTTTTTCTAAGCCCTGGGCAACCTAAATTCATGAAACAGTCCCGTGAAGGCATTCATCCAGCTTAGCACATGTGGTTACTTAGCCCATACACTATGTTCTAGAGTACATGGTAAGGACTATATATATATATATGTTTCTGTTATGGTTGATACATTGCGTCCACTTGGGGAATCTAGAGATTGTGTGAGAGGTTCACGACCCCCGGGTGGGGGTAGACTGTCTACAACACAGAGGAGAGAGAGAGGCTACTTGTAGCCATTCCTCCCTTTAGCTCTGATTGATTTGCTGTGCTCTGCTACCGTGAAGTTTGCCCTCTGCCATGTGCCATTCTGCCTCTGAAGCAGCAAGTATGGACTGAAACCTCCACAACTGTAAGCTAAATAAACCTTTCCTTTCTTCATTTTGGGCATTGGGTATTTTGTCTCAGCAACGAGAGGAAAGTAACCAAGACAGACTTTGGTACCAGTGGAGTGGGCTCGTTGCTGTGACTATACCTGACCATGTGGTTCAAGAGCCTTTGGAAATGGCTTGTGGGAAGATTTTGGAAAGATTTGGAGATGTCTGGTCAGAGCTTGGAAGACCAGAAGGCTGATAGAAATCCTGCCGGTAAAGACCAAGTTCAGGAGGTTTCTGTTGGGAAAAAGGACTGCACTGGTTGTTGGACTCCAGATGATGTATGTTATGGCTTGGCAGAAAGTTTGTCTGCATTTTGTTCATGTCCAGAGACTTTGCCTAAGACTGAGCTTAAGGGCAGCAGTGAACTGATTAATCTGGCAAAAGAAATTTGAGGGCAATTGAATGTTGGGGCAGTGACATGGCTATTGCTGGGGGCTTTTAGCCAGATTTATATTGAAAATCAAGAGCAAAGATCCCAGCAGGATGATTTAAAATGTTGTAAGTTTGGCCAGAAAAGAAGCTCCAGTAGATTTGTGGACTGCAAAGGTAAGGCTAAAGAGGTCTATATTGCTATGAAGGAACAAGAGAACTGAAAAGATGGCCTGAGGGCATCAAAACAAGCAGCAAGTCTCCACCGTTTGCAGCCTCAAAGCTGCAAAGGTGAAAGACCTTGCTTTGAGAAGGAATCCAAAGAGTGCCATGGTCCAGAATAGTGGCGGCGGCCATACCAGGTTCCAGAATGGAGGCAGCATAGAGAATTTGTTCCTCAGCATTGGATTCAGTGTGCCCAGTGATCCAGGCACTCGATACCTATGGACAAGAGAGAGAAAAGTTTGGCTACTGCTCCAGGTGGCAGCAGACCTTGGCATCATCCACATGGCTCTGGCTTTAGGTGCAAGGAAAATGCAAGAGTTCTAAGGTTAAAGAGGCTTCCACCCAGATTTTAGAAGGCCTGGGAGGCCAGGCAGTGTGCCCCGGAGAGGGCAATATGTGAGGCTGGGAGTGTGAAGCAAAAGGTGCCCTGGCGACCTCAGAAGTTTAGAAAGGACAGGACCATGGATCATCTAAGGAAAGCTGCAAAGAGGGAGCAAAGCAAGCCTAAGAGAGAAGCTGTGGAAGCTGTAACTGCCAGAAGTGCCATAGGGGTGGACTCATGGAAGCCCTCTGGAGCTCACAACGTGCAACAAGTTGCTTCAGATGCTGGATGTGGAATTACAGGACAGAATGTTAGCCCTGCTGGATTTTGGAACTGCTTTGGTCCCAATGCTCTATATTACCCTGTTGGTGCCTTTTGGAATGGTAATGTTTATTTTGTGCTTTTAAATGTTGGAAGTGTTTAATTTTCATTTGTATGGGGCGAAAAGTTATGGTTCTAATATAAGCATGTCTTTGTATCTGGAAACTGGTTTAAGGAAATATGTATAATTACCAAGTTGACAAGGGGTGGAGTGTTATGCTTGACACATTGTGTCAACTTGGGGAATCTAGAGGTTTAGCTGAGTGACTCAGGATGAAGCTGGGGTGCTTACTTTGTAAACATCCTGAGCCTGTGGAAGAGGAGGGCATAGAGATTGTGTGAGAGGTTCACGACTCCTGGGTGGGGGTAGACTGTTTACAAGGTAGAGGGGAGAAAGAGGCTGCTTGCATCCATTCCTCCCTTTTGCTCTGGTTGTTTTTGCTGTGCTCTGCTGCCATGAAGTTTGCCCTCTGTCATGTGCCACTCTGCCTCTGAAGCAGTCAAGTATGGACTAAAACCTCCACAACTGTAAGCTAAATAAATCTTTCTTTTCTTGATTTTGGGCATTGGGTATTTTGTCTCAGCAATGAGAGAAAAGTAACCAAGACAGTTTCATATATGGTATATGTGTTTTGTGTGCAATATTCTCATATTATCTAAAATTGCAATGCAGGATTGAGATCTTAAGCTGTGGTGCGAGGTAATATCAATAACAGGAAAAAGACAGCATCCAAGACACCTTCCAAGAATAAGTCATTTAGATTATGTTACTTAGTTTATGAACCTTGCGCATTAAAGAAGAATTACCTCACTACTCTGAGTTTGTGTTTGTTTTTGAAACTTCAATTAAGATACAAATATATGGTAAATAAGGATACTGTCAGCAATCATTCAAAGTATCTTCTCTCTTCATCTTTGCTTTAATTTGCGGGAAGAAGCATTATTTTTCATATGAATAACCAAAATCTCTATGACAGATATTTTTACCATTGGCTTGCTTTACTATTTAAAGAATGATTAGAAACATTTCTATTTTTAAATAATTTATCATAAGTGTGCTTAGGATATGCCTGTTGCCTAAATTACACTTCTCACTAAAATGTTTATGAAACATTAAAGCACACCAGTTTGTTAAATGAGAAGCAACAGTCAGTACAGAATATTGATCTGAAATAAAAATACTCTTGGCATATTGCTGAAGCCCTAAGGCAGGAGCTCCTTTTTTCTCAAGTAATGTTCCACGGTTTCCAATGTGTCCAAGGCAGGAAAGATACACGAAGAAGAGACATTCACTTAGATCATGTTCTTAATGTACCTTGAATTCTTTCCGTCCCATTGGAAAACTACAATGTGATTGCTCCTCTCACATAACTCACAGAGGTGGGTCTGTAAACAGTGAGGGGTCTGCAAATCTCTTCTTAAACAGCCTGTTGTTTAAAAGACCTTTGATGAGCTCAAGGTCCATCCATTTAGCTATAAGTGTATCAAGTTTATCCATCTGTATGGCTGTTTAGTACTCCATTGTATGAAAACTTAAGTGAAATAAATAGGAGCCACATTTGGAAATATTACCTTGTCTCTCTGGTGTGAGAACCTGAAAGAGCAAAACAGAGCCAAAATGTGTAATAGATACTGTGAAATAAGGAAAAGTTGTTCAAAAGGAAAGGAGAACTAGAGGGGAGAGAGAGACAGGAAGGGAAAAGAAAAATACATAAGAAAAGAAGGATGAAAAAGAAACAAAACTTTGTAGAAAAGGTGGGGAAGAGGAGTTGAAGGGACACGAGTGGGATGGGAAAAAAGAGCAACCAAGCTATATCATGTATGGGTACAAATTCCCTCTGATGAATGTGATCATTATGTATAACTGCCTTGTACCTATAAAATGAATTTTAAAATGTCCATCAATGAAACTTACCTTTGAGGAATTTCCCCGGCCATGGCTGCAGGTGCACAGCCAGCGCTCAGCTTAGAAGCACTGCCGCAGGTGCGGACAGTGACTCTCAGGGGTGTCAGTGGCATCCAATAGCAAAGGCAGCACCGTGTCCCTTCTGAACTGTTGCCAGCTTGACCCCTATCAGGATCCCTGAGGCTTCTACAAGATCTGGAGAGGAATATGGAGACACTGTGATCTCTGGAGATTTCCCCCTGAGAATAGGTCAGTTTCTCCTTCCGGAGTCTTAGGGAAGAAGCCTTTAAACTGCCTGTAGGGACCAGGGTGATTACATTTTTTAAAAAATTAAATGTAACTTTAACCCATAAATGAAAGTGTAAAGAATTTACATATTAAGGAGTTACTCAGATGCAAGTATATGTCCATAACTTTCTGTAATGTTCACCTTAAGTTAAAAAAATATCGACATGTCAAATATTGTGCTTATTCAAATATTGATTGTTTCCTTATGGTGAACACTGCCAATCCTCTGTCCCCTCTGTTTGGAGAATACGGGACACACTGTTATCTGTGGTCGATGGGCTACCGAGCTTCCTGCTGCTGGCAGAGACTTAGTAACGATTCACCCACCTTCCCCAGGCCTCCTGCCCCCACCCTCTGCTCCTCTCATGACACTGTTTACTGTGACATCACCTTCATTAGATCCCTGAACAAGTGAGATTATTTTGTAGTTGTTTTCCTAACTTGACATATTTATTTTCATCTAGCTTGCTAGCTTCATCTGCACCATCATAAGTGACAGAATTTTGCAGCTTTTACAAATAGTGAGTGTTCCATAGTCCACAAGCTCCACATATTTTTTCCGTTCAGTATGTACAGAGACTGTTTCCATTTCTTAGGTACAAGGAATATGGAATCTCTTTCACATACTGATTTCATTTGCTTTGACTGTACTCAGTCTTTCACATACTGATTTCATTTGCTTTGACTGTACTCAGTAGTGGGACAGCAGGATCATTATTCTTAACTGTTTGAGGACTATGTCTATAGATTTCCATAATTCTGTGCACATTTGCATTCCAACCAACAGTACAAGTCTTCCCCTCTACTCACATGCTTGCCAATCTCCTTATCTTCAATCCTACGACCTCAGGAGACCTCTAAATGTACTTTGGATTTGCTTTTCTTCATGGATTACCTGAAGCTGGGCATTTTTCATGTATCATTGGTCCTTTGTATGATTTCCTTTGAGCCATAATCACTTACTTTGCTCACTGTTTTTAAATAGTTAAGTGTTTTTCACTTAACTATTTACCTGTTTTTAACTTTTTGTTATTGAACTGTTTCGAAGTCCTTGTATATCCCGGAGATCTATTCCTTTTAAGTAGTGTAGTTTCAAGTATCCTCGTTCCTTCTCCAGGCCATCAATCTGTTGGTCATTTCCTGGGCAGGACACAGTATTTTTTTATTTATTCTGATAAAACTGCTTTCTTGACTTCTGTTTCAGATGGTTTGATATTGGAATAAGGCAACACTTCAATTTTTATGTTGGATTTTTCATCCTACAGCTTTGCTGAAATAATGTGTTAGTTCCAACACTTTCTCTTTAAAGTTTAATTCTCTCTGTCTTTCTGTCACCTCTCTTTCTCTCTCTCTCTCTGCCCCCCACCTGTTAGCATCATACAGGTCTTGTTGTTTTGTTAAACTGGTGTATCAGTTATTGATTTGCATATGCTGAGCAATCTTTTCATCCCTAGGATAACTCTCACTTTGTCTTACTAAATAAACTCTCTAATATGCTTGTAGGTTAAGAATTTTTGAATTTTCCTCAAAATATTTACATTTATGTTCTCAAGGGTAGGAAACTTCTGTTTCCTTATTTGTGTATCTTTGTAAGGTTTTGGTAATGCTGTTCTGCTTTAACTGACATAAAGCATGGCTACTCCAGATGTTTTGGTTTCTATTTGTAAAGCCTCTCTTTCTGTGTGGGTGTGGTCCTGAGATTTGAAGTGAGTTTCAGAGTATCAATACGTAGTTGGAGAATTTTTAAAAATCCATACATTTGCCCAGATTTTATACCAAGAATTTATTCAACTTATGTTCAAGTTTGTTATTGACTTGTAGTTTATTACTAGAATCATTTTGTACCTTATTTGCTCATTTTATTATAGTTCTTGTCTTTATTTCACACTTTGGTTCAATCACTTATTATAGATAAATAATGAATTTCTGTGCTTTGATTCTGTGCTTATTATATTTGGTTTATCAGTTATAAATTTTTGATTTGTATATGCTACAAAGCTTGTGAAAACCATATCTTACTTATATGAAATGATGGCACTTGAAATTATTTTGAAAATGAAGAACAGAATAGAATTTCAGAAAAATGTGGATAAGAATGGGTCTCACAATACACAAGATAGCTAAGATAATTGTACTCCTAATTTTTATTAGTTCATTGAAAGGAACAGTTAGTGCTTATATTGTTTGATTAATTTTGCATGCCTATATCTGGTAGTCTGGACATCCTACTTTGAAGAAAACCATATGCAGTATAATAAACATTGTTAATTTCCTATCATCTTGTTTTGAATTCTGTATCACTTTTACTGTTTTTTATTCTCTTTAAAATAAGAAATAAGAAAATAAAATAAAATAAAATAATAAAAACAAAGGCCCACACCGGCGTGCCCTTCCCTCCTGCTGTGCAGTTTTGGTAGCTCCCCTTACCCCTCTTGATATCATGCAGTTTGTGAGGAGGTTAGTACTGTTCTTAACTGTTTTTCAGCCTTCAGGCTAAAGATATGAGCAGTGTTTACAACATACTTACCACGCAACAGAATTTAGAATTTGTCTGTATAGTTACTAGCGTCAGGGAACTTATTATAGTCTCATTTTTTTTTCTTATTCATTAGAGTCTTTTCCAATTCAATTATTTGCCTTTAACATTTTTTAGGACAGGACAGGCCCAGACATATTCTTTCACTTTTGTGTGTTCTGAAAGGTCTTTAGCTCTTCACTTTTGAAGGTTAGTGATTCTGGGTACGACATTAATGGTGGCAAGTTTTTCATTTAGTGCAGTGGACATCTCTTGTCACTCTCCAGTCACTTGGTTGGTGAGATTTCTGCTGAGAAATCTACTGTTAGGAAAATTAGGGCAGGCTTATGTATTTTGTATTTATTCTGTCTTGTCTACACTTTGTTTTCCCTGAGAATCGATTTTGCGATGAATTGGGGTAGAATTGGTTAGGCTGAATCTGATTGGTGACATTTGACTTCCTGTACATTATATCTTTCTGTACTTTGAGAAGTTCACTGTTCTTATTTCATTGAATGGTCTTTTTACCGTTATCTTTTGCCAGAGTATCTTCAGCATGAATAAATTGAACATTCGCTCTTATAATACTGCCAAAAATTTGCACAAGTTTTTTTTTTCACTCATTTTATTTTTTCTCTCCGTATTTTCAGGTAGCTTGGCATTGAACTCACTCATTTCTTTTTCTTTTTTATTTTATTTTAAAATACAGGGAGAAAACATATTAACAGACAGACATCTATTTACAAAATAGCGTAAGAACACTACAAACAATACAGAGTTACAGACAAAGTAGAAGGAAATTAACAATGGTTGTTGTATTACTATGGATACCTTCAAAGTGGATTCTCAGGAAAACAGAGACATCCAATAATGATCAAACCAGTAATCATTAATGTCCCTTTCAGAAAAGCAATAGAAGACAGTAGTACAACTGTTAGCTATCCTGTATATACCTACATGCATAATTTCCCCTTCTTTCCCTTCTCCTTTCCCACACACCAGTTACTCCTTACTTTTGAGCATTTTCCTTTCACTTCACAATGTGTATCATACCTCCTAGATTTTATTTACTCTTTCAGGTTCTTACACTAGTGAGACAATATGTTGCTCATCCATGGAGGTCTGATTTGTTTCACTTATGAGTATGGTGTCTAGTTGTGACCATCTACCTATAAAAGCCTCAAGTTTATCTTTCTTTATAGCTGAGTAATACTCCATTTTGTAAAACTACCATAATTTTTTTATCCAGTCATCAGTGGATGGACATTTGGGCTGTTTCCACGATTTAGCTATTACAAATTGTGCCGCTGTGAACATGGGTGCACATATGTCACTGTGATAAGATGTTTTCAGATCTTCTGGGAAAATACCCAGAAGGGGAATAGCTGGATTGTTTGGGACATCTAGACCTAGTTTGCTGAAGAATCTCCAAACTGATTTCCACAGTGGTTTCACCAGTCTGCATTCCCACCAGCAGTGGCGGAGAGTTCCTATTTCTCTGCAGCCTGGCCAGCATTTGTTCTTGGTTGATTTGCTAATGGTAGCCATTCTTACTGGGGTGAGAACAAATTTCAATGTTGATTTAATTTGCATTTCTCGAATGACTAATGATGTTAAACATTTTCTCGTGTATTTATTTGCCATCTGTATTTCTTTATCTGTGACGTGTGTATGCATCTCAGATGCCCATGTTAGGATCGGGTCTTTGAATTTGGAGGGGCAATGTTTTTTAATTCTTTATATATTTTAGGTAGAAGACCTTTGCCTGAGGGATAGTCACATAAGTTTTTCCCCAATTTGTGGGTTTTCTTTTTACTCTGCTGGTGATTTCTTTAGATGTGCAGAAGCTTTTCAGTAGGATGAGGTCCGAGTTGCTCATTCTTCGAAGTATTTCACGGACAGTTTGATTTTTGGTCATGAACTCTCTGCCTACCCTTACGTCTTTGAGGTTTTTACCTATTTTCCCTTTCAATAGATTTAGTGTTTCTGTTTTAACGTTGAGATCTGTGACCCATTTTCACTTGAGTTAAGTGCATGGTGATAGAATTGAGTGTATTTTCAGTCTTTGGCAGGTGGCAAACCAATTTTTCCAGCACCATTTATTAAAGAGGCTATCTTACTTCCAGCGATTTTGTTTGGCCCCTTTATTAAAGATTAGGTGGCTGAGTGTGTTTGTAGTTGTGTCTGTGTCTTCCAATCGGTTCCACTGATCTTCTGGTCTGTTTTTAGCCAGTACCAGGTTGATATTATTACAGTAAGCTTTGTGGTATAATTTCAGGTAAGGGATTGTTATTCCACCTGACTTGTCCTTGTTGCCCAGGATTGCTTTTGCTATTCTGGGTCTCTTTGGCTCCAGATGAATTTAAGGCATGTTTTCTCTAGATCTGTGAGGTATGCAAATGGTAGTTTAATTGGAATTGCATTGAATCTGAACAACAATGTTGGTAGTATGGCCATTTTCACAATGTTGGTTCTTCCTGTCCATGAGCAAGGAATGTATTTCCATTTACTGAAATCCTCTCTGATCTTTTTCTTCAGAGTACTGTAGTTTTCACTGAATAGATCTTTTGCTTCTTTGGTTAGATTGATTCCTAAATATTTTGGTTTCTTCGATGCTATTGTGAAAGGTATGGTTTCATCAATTTCTTTCTCAGTCTGTTTGTTGTTTATGTATAGGAATGCTATTGATTGTGGCGTGTTGAATTTGTATCCAGCTACACTACTGAAGTTTTTAATTACTTCAAGACGTCTTCTAGTGGAGTTTTGGAGGTCATCCATGCAAAGTATGATGTCATCTGCAAATAGTGATAGTTTTACTTCTTCCTTTCCTATCCTTATTCCTTTAATTTCTCTCTTTTAATTGCTCTAGTCAATACTTCCAGCACTATGTGGAGCAACAGTGGTGACAGAGGCCATCCTTGTCTTCTTCCTTTTGCATTTTAATGCAAAAGCTTTCAGTTTTTGCCCACTTAGTATGATGTTGACTGTTGATTTGTTGTACATCGCTTTGATCAGGTTGAGGTAAAGATAATCTAGTCCAATGTTCTGTAGGGTTTGTATCATCAATGCATGTTGGACTTTATCAAAAGCTTTTTCTGCATCTATTGAGATGATCCTATGGGATGTGTCTTTGGCTCTATTGATATTGTGCATAACATTAATTGATTTGGGAATATTGATCCATCCCTGCATTTCTGGAATGAATCCAACTTCGTTGTGGTGTATGATTTTCTTGAGGATTTGCTGCATTCTGTTTGCTAGTATTTTATGGCGTATCTTTGCCTCTGTATTCATTAGGGAGATTCACCTGTAGTTCTCTTTCTTGGTTGGGTTTTTCTCTGGTTTTGGTATCAGTATAATACTTGCCTCCAAAAATGAGTTAGGGAGAATTATTTCCTTTTCAATTTCATTGAAGAGTTTGAGGGGTGTTGGTATTAGGTCTTCTCTGAAATTTTTGTAAAATTCTGCCGTGAATCCCTCAGGGTCTGGGCTTTTCTTTGTCAGTAAGTTTTTAATCACATTTTCAATGTCATTAATTGATACTGGGTTGTTCAGGATTTTTGTATCTTCCTGACTCAACCTAGGTAATGTGCACATATCTGGGAATCTGTCCATTCCTTCTGAGTTTTCTATCCTATCATAGTAAAGTTTTTCAAAGTAGGTTTCAATGATCTTTAAATTTCTGTAGGATCCATGGTGATTTCATCCTTTTCAACCCTTATTGCATGAATTTGAGTTCTTTCCTTTCTTTTTTTTGATAAGGTTGGCTAGAGGTTTATCCATTTTATTTACTCTTTCAAAGAACCAACTCTTTGATGCATTTATTCTTTGCAATGTTTTGTTCATCTCACTTGCATTGATTTCTGACCTTATCTTTGCAATCTCCTCCCTTCTTTGGGCTTTGGGCTTGACCTGTTCTTTTTTTTTTTTAAGTTGGAGGTACAGCATTAGGCTATTTATTTGTTGTCTGTCTATTTTCCTTATGTGTGAATTCACGGCTATAAATTTCCTTCTAAGGATTGCTGTTACCGTTGATACACTGTGTCACCTTGGGGAAGTAGGGCGTTTTGGCTGATTGACTCAGCAGGAAGCCAACCTGCTTACTTTGTATACATCCTCAGCCTGTGGAAGAGGAGGGCATGGAGATTATGTTAGTGCTATATTGGGTGGGGGTAACCTTTTTACAATGCAAAGGGGGAAAAAAGGCTGCTTGCCCGCCATTCCTTCTTTTTGCTTGTTGTTTTTGTGGTGCTCTGCTGCCATGAACCTTTGCCCTCTGCCATGTGCCACTCTGCCTCAGAACCAGCCCAGTATGGACTGAAACCTCCACAAACTGTAAGATAAATAAACCTTTCCTTCCTTCATTTTGGGCCTTTGGTATTTTATCTCAGCAACGAGAGAAAAGTAACCAAAACAACTTCTTTCATTGCAGCCAACAGATTCTGGTAAGTTGTATCTGCATTTTCACTTGTAGGTATTCTTTAATTTCTTCTGCGACCCATTGGTTGGTCAGGAGGTTATTGTCTAATTTCCAAGTTTTTATTGAGTTTTTGGAGTTCCTTTTTTCATTAATTTCCAGTTTCATTAAACTGTGGTCAGATAATATGCATGGGATAATTTCAATTCTTTTGCATATAGGTAGGTATGCTCTGTGGGCTAGAACGTGGTCTATTATAGAGAAACTCCCGTGTACAGCTGAGAAAATGTGTATTCTGATGTTGTGGGATGGAACACTCTATACACATGTACTAAGTCCATTTGTTTGCCACTTTGGTTCAGATCTGTTACACAGGGTACTTCTTTCATGTGTAATATATAATATACTTCCTCAAATTAGGACTGCAAGAATAGAATCAAAGAAATTACACTCAGCCCTGGATCTCTGGGTCAGGGAGGAGCTCGACCCACAAAGCAGCATCTAGGCAGCCCCTCTGCCTGCGTGGAACTCTGGGCAGGTGAGGCATGTGCACACTCCGACCTGGATCTCTGGGTAGGGAGGAGCTCGGCCCACGAAGCAGCATCTGAGAAGCCTTCTGAGCAGAACTCTTGGCAGAAAGCTTAAGGGATATTTTCCAGAAGAGAGGGAGACAGTGGAGCAGCCTTTGCAATGGACCTTTGCCCAGTGAGATGCCTGGGTAATTTGTAGCTCAATACTTTTCATCTGACATCCAAAATGATAAGACAGAAGAGCAAAATTCAGTCTCAGAACTCAACCCCACCCAGAACAATTCCTGGACACAATGATATAGGAGAACTAGGAAGCCACATACCTGCAATTTCTGAAATGATCGCATCTGAAGTAAAGAAAAGACTCCATCAGGCCATAGAAGAGATTAAAGCAGAAATAATCTCTCAGGCAAAAAATGAAGTGAAAATAACAATGGAAAAAATGCTCCACACATATAGAGAAGAAACAGATAAAAGAATACAAGAACATATGAAACAAATGCAAACATTACATGAGCAATTTAGGAATTAATTACAATGAACAAAACAGGCCCAAAGAGATTGCGAGGAAGTGAAAACTTCCATTAAAAGCTTGCAAAATTGCTTCAATGAAGCTGAAGATATAATTTCAGATCTTGAAGACAGCATGGCAGCTAGTGAACATGAAAGGAATGATCTCATAAAGTCATCAACGATCCAGGAAAAATCAATCCAACAGCTGCAAGGTGAGGCAAAAAGAAATAATATCTGAGTAATAGGAGTCAGTGAAATAGCAGGAGGCAACACAAATGATGTAAAAAGAATATTTGCAGGAATAATAGCAGAAAATTTCCCAAGCATGGTAAAAGATACTGAAGTGCAGTTAAATGAAGCATATAGAATGCCAACAAGCCATAACCCAAATAAAGCCACCCCCACACATATAATAGTCAAGATCCCAGACATCCAGCAAAAGAACACAATATTAAAATCTGCTACAGAAAAAAAAAAAAAGAGATCACCATAAAGGAAAGGCCATCAGAATCACAGCAGACATCTCAAAAGAAACCAAGAAATCAAGAAGAGCTTGGAGTGAGGTATTACAGACTCTGAGACGAAATACCTTCCAACCCAGACTGATGTATCCTGCAAAACTATCCTTCAAATTCAGAGGAGAAATAAAATATTTCCACGACAAAGAACAACTGAAGAACTTCATGAGTGCTAAACCAGCATTGCAAAAAGCACTAAAAGATATTCTAGACAGAGTAAAAAGTGACAACAATCTCAAGAACAACAATAGAAAGGAACCCTCAAACAGAACAAGCAAGTAAACAGAGAGCAAAAGTAGAAAAACAATAACAAGTAAATAGCATGACAAGAATAAGCCAACATATAACCGTTATAACCATTAATGTAAATGACCTAAACTCAGCAGTCAAAAGAAACATTGGTAGAGTGGATTAAGAAACATAATCCAATAATTTGCTGTGTAAAGGAAACACATTTAACTCAAAAGGAAATCTGCAGACTGAAAGTTAAAGGATGGAAAACAATTCTCCATGCAACAGGTTCCCAGGAAAAAAGCAGGGGTAGCTATTATGTTCGCAGACAATGTAAACTTCAAACCAAAAACAATCAAAAGAGATAATGAAGGTTACTACATACTAGCTACTGGAAAGCTGTAAGTGGAAGAGATAACAATCCTAACCATGTATGCACTAACTACTGGAGCACCAAACTTTATAAGTCAAATCTTAACATATATGAAAAATCAAATAATTAATAACACTATTGTAATAGGGGACCTAAACACCCCTCTGATGCAAAGAGACAGGTCAACTGGACAAAAACTCAGCAAAGAAATAACAGACTTGAACCAAAATTGTGAACAAATGGAGTTAGCAGATGTATACAGAGTGTTCCACCCCAGAACATCAGAATACACATTTTTCTCAGTTGCACATGGGTCTTTCTCTAAAATTGACCACATTCTAGCCCATAGAGCATAGCTACCTAAATGCAAAAGAATTGAAATTATCCCATGCACACTATCTGACCACAATGCAATAAAATTGGAAATTAATAACAAAGAGAACTCCAAAAACTGCATAAACACGTGGAAATTAGACAACAACCTCCTCAACAGCCAGCAGGTCACACAAGAAGTTAAAGAAGAAATTTAAAAATACCTACAAACAAGTGCAAATGCAAATACAACCTACTGGAATCTGTGGGATGCAATGAAAGCAGTCCTCAGAGGGAAATTTATAGCAATGAACTCAGGTAGAAAGAAAACAGACAGAGAGCAAATAAGTAGCCTAATGATAAACTTCAAACTTTTAGAAAAAGAGCAACAAGCCAAACCAAAAGCCCAAAGAAGGAAGGAGATTATAAAACTAAGGGCAGAAATTAATGCAATTGAGACCAAGAAAACTGTACAAAAAAACAAATGAATCAAAGAGTTAGTTCTTCAAAAGAATAAATAAACTTGATAAACCCCTAGCCAACCTTATCAAAAGAAGAAGGGAAATATCTCAAATTCATGCAATAAGGAATGAAAAAGATGAAGTCACTACAGATCCCACAGAAATCCAAAAGATCATTAATACCTACTTTGAAAATCTTTACCACCATAGGATAGAAAATACAGAAGAAATGGACAGATTCCTAGAAAGGTACAAATTACCAAAATTGAATCAGGAAGATGTAAAAATCCTGAACAACCCAATACCAATTAATGGGATTGAAAATGTCATTAAAAACTTACAAACAAAGAAAAGCCCAGGCCCTGATGGATTCACAGCAGAATTCTATAAAACATTCAGAGAAGATTTAATGCCAACACTCCTCAAACTCTTCAATGAAATCGAAAAGGAAGCAAGTCTCCCTAACACATTTCTGGAGGAAAGTATTATACTGATACCAAAACCAGAGAGAGACCCAACCAAGAAAGAGAGCTACAGGCCAATCTCTCTAATGAACATAGATGCAAAGATACTCAACAAAATACTGGCAAATAGATTACAGCGAATCATAAGGAAAATTATACACCACGACCAGGTAGGATTCATTCCAGGAACGCAGGGATGGTTCAATATTCGCAAATCAATTAATGTAATACATTATATTAATACAGTCAAAGACAAAAATCACATGATCATCGCAATAGATGCAGAAAAGACTTTCGATAAAGTCCAACCTGCATTCATGTTAAAAACCTTAGAAAAAATAGGAATACATGGCCTCTACCTCAATCAGATCAAAGCCATCTATGACAAACCAACAGCCAACATCATACTAATTGGACATAAACTGAAAACTTTCACTTTAAAGTCAGGAACAAGACAAGGATGTCCATTGTCACCACTCCTACTCAACATAGTTCTTGAAGCATTAGCCAGAGCAATCAGACAAGAGAGAGAAATAAAAGGAATAAGGATAGGAAAGCATGAAGTTAAACTATCACTATTTGCAGATGACATGATACTATACATGGAAGACCCCAAAAACTCCACAAGAAAACTCCTGGAATTAATTGACAAATTCAGCAGCGTAGCTGGATACAAAGTCAACACTCAAAAGGCAATAGCATTCCTCTCAGCAGACTGAGAGAGAAATTGAGGAAACCATACCTTTTACAATAGCATCCAAGAAATTGAAATATTTAGGAATCAATCTAACAAAGAATGTAAAAGATTCATTCAATGAAAACTATAGTACTCTGAAAAAAGAGATCGAAGAGGATTTCAATAAATGGAAAAAACATTCCCTGCTCATAGTTAAAAAGTACCAACATTGTGAAAATGGCCATACTTCCAAAATTGTTGTACAGATTCAATGCAATTCCCATTAAACTACCATTAGCATACCTCACAGATCTAGAGAAAACATGCCTTAAATTCCTCTGGAACCAGAAGAGACCCAGAATAGCAAAAGAAATCCTGGGCAACAAGGACAAGGCAGGTGGAATCACAGTCCCTGACCTGAAATTATACTACAAAGCTACTGTAATAAAATCAACCTAGTACTTGCTCAAAATCAGACGTGAGGATCAATGGAACAGACTGAAAGATGCAGCCACAACTAAAAACATACTCAGCCACCTAATATTTGACAAAGGGGCCAGCCAAGCTCACTGGAAAAAAGATAGCCTTTTTAATAAATGGTGCTGGAAAAACTGGCTTACCTCTTGCCAAAAACTGAAAATAGACCCAAGTCTATCACCATGCACCAAACTCAAGCCAAAATGGATTACAGATCTCAACATTAAAAGAGAAACTCTAAATCTATTGGAAGAGAAAGTAGGTAAAAATCTTGAAGACATAGGAGTAGGCAGAGAGTTCGTGAACAAAAATGAAACTGCAAGGGAAACAATTCAAAGAATCAATAACTGGGACCTCGTCCTACTGAAAAGGGTTTGCACACCTAAAGAAATCACCAGAAAATTAAAAAGAAAACCCACAAATTGGGAAAAATCCTAGCTGGCTGTCCCTCAGATAAAGGTCTTCTATCTAGAACATACAAAGAATTAAAAACATGAACCTGTCCAAATTCAAAGACCCAATCCAGAAATGGGCATCTGAGATGAATACACACTTCTCAGATAAAGAAATACAAATGGCAAATAAATATATGAGAAAATGTTCTACATCTTTAGTCATTCGAGAAATGCAAATAGAAACAACATTGAGATTTCATCTCACTGCAGTAAGATTGGCAAGGATCAAGAAATCATCGAATAACAAATGCTGGCGAGGAGGTGGAGAAATAGGGACTCTACTGTACTGTTGGTGGGATTGTAGACTGGTGAAACCACTGTGGAGAGCAGTTTGGAGATTTCTCAGCAAACTGGGTCTAGAGGTTCCATTCAAACCAGCTATTCCCCTTCTGGGTATTTTCTCAGAAGATCTGAAAACATCATATCACTCTGATATATGTGCACCCATGTTTATAACAGCACAATTAGTAATACCTAAATTGTGGAAGCAACCGAAATGTTCATCCACAGAGGACTGGATTAAAAAACTGTGGTATTTTAATATAATGGAATATTATTCAGGTATAGAGAGGGACAGATTTGGGGCCTTTGTAGGTAAATGGTCACAATTAGACACCATACTCATAAGTGAAATAAATCAGAGGTACATATGCAAGCAACGTATTGTGTCACTGGTGTAAGAACCTGAGGGTGGGAATATAAGAGGTGTGAAGGAAACCTGTTCAAAAGTAAAGAGCAAACGGGATGAGGGAAAGGAGAAAAGGAAGAAAGAGGCAAATATGTATGTATGTATGTATGTATGTATGTACATATGTGCAGGATGGCTAACATTGTTCCACTATTGTCTTATGTCACTTTATGGTAAGGAATAGTTGATGACTGATTGTTTGATCAATCTTGTATGTTTATATGTGTTTTCCTGAGCATGCACATTGAAGTTATCCATATATAATGGAACAACTATTGTTGGTTTCCTGTTGTTCTGTCTATAATTCAATTTTGATTATACTTTTACTGTGCTACTTTGTGTCTCTTTGTTAATGCTTTCCTCTTTTTTGTTGATGTTCTTTTTCTTTTACACTTTAAAAAATAAAAAAAATTTAAAAATAAAAAAATCAAAGAAGTTAACAATATGAGAGCCCAAATTATAATGTACTACAAAATCCAAATGTTTAAGCAGAATATTGAAACACTAATGTTTATTCAGTGTTCTCAAGTGAAACTGAGGGAACAACACAGACACACAGGAGGACATTTGTTCAGGGTACCATGGTGTATGACACTGACGCACTGAAAGAGTCCACAAAATTTTTCTGGCTACAAAAGTTATCCCATAATTCAGCCAAATAAACATAAAATTAAGTTCCACAAATAACACATTATGTCCACATCCAGTGAAACCGACCACATGCATTTCCACTTGTCATCATGAACCTCCTGTGGACATTTCTTTTATTTATGGGGAGGTCAGAGCCGATTGCACATACATTTGCTTTGATATGAGATGTGGAAAGGAATGTCTGTGTAATCCACCCATGCATGAATATCCTCCAGGATGGTTTAGGCCACAGATATCAGGATATTTTAAGCATTCTAACTCTGCATTTCTTTCTGGGCACAGTAGCTTTTGTTCATGTCCAAAGACTTGTGCACAAGTGAGAGTATTATTGCAATAGTTTAACTTAAACATAGGCACTTGTAACACAGCACTTGCAGAAAAACTGAGAGAGAGAAATGCACAAATGGTTCAACTCACAGTTACAGTGAAACCCCTACAACTTACTGGGCCTCCAAGAAATGAATGCATTCTTGACTTTTAGGAAGGCACTATTGACCTCCTTGTTCCTCAGGCTGTAGACCATGGGGTTCAGCATGGGGATGACCATGGTGTAGACCACAGAGGCTATTTTGTCTGTGTCCATGGAGTGACTGGATGTGGGCTGCAGGTACATGAAGATGGTAGTCCCGTAGAAGATGGAGACGGCAGTGAAGTGGGAGGCACAGGTGGACAGAGCCTTGCGATGTCCTGTGGCTGAGTGCATCCTTAAGATGGTGCCAAAAATGAAAATGTAGGATGCTGAGATAATCAAGATGGCAGAAAATATATGGAAACTCACGAGGTAAACAATAATCAGCTCACTAATGTGTTTCTCGGAGCAGGACAGAGCCATGACTGCTGGAACATCACAGAAAAAGTGATGGACCACATTTGAGCTGCAAAAGGAGAGACTGAATGTGTTCCCAACATGGATGCAGGCATTCAGGAATGAGCAGGCATAGCAGCCTAGGACGAGACCCACACACACATCTGTGTTCATCATGGTGGTGTAGTGCAGGGGTTTGCACACTGCCGCATAGCGGTCATAGGCCATTACAGCCATGAGGTAATTTTCAGAACAAATGAGGGCTGCAAACAGGAACATCTGAGCAGCACAGGCATTGTAGGAAATGATCTTGTTTCCTGTAACGAGACCAGCCATAACTGTGGGAGCGATAACTGAGGAGGAACAGAAATCCACCAGAGCCAGGTTACTGAGGAAGAAGTACATGGGGATGTGCAGACGAGAGTCCAGGAGGACCAGCAGGATCATCCCCAGGTTCCCAAGCACAGTGATGGTGTGGATGAGAAGGAAGGTTGTGAAGAGGGGCATCTGCAGGTGTGGGTCATCGGTGAGTCCCAGCAGGAGGAACTCTGTCACCTCTGTCCTGTTCTCCATCAGTGCTGTCTGGAACCTCTACATGCTCTGTAGCAGTGAGAAACGTAAAGAAACTGAACTTAAATTGGAAAATATATGTGTGTTCTATAACCATAGGAGAATTTATACTTCAAGATTCTCCAGCAAAAGTATTTTTGAAACCAAACTGATTCTATTAATTGTATGTGTATTTCCATGCTTTCAAATCTTCAGAATTTTATTGGATTATCTATGTAATTCAAAAAATTGTAAATTTATGAGCTGAGGTTCATTAATATGCAAGTGACTCTGTGGATGTATCTATCAGCAAATATTGTCCTGCCAAATGCTTTAAAAACTGCCATCTCAAAGTTCCTCACCTTTCAAAAACTACTACAGATCTGCTCAGTGTGCATTGTCTGTCTCTTGACAGCATCATTCCGGGTTTTTGTTACACTTCTATAAATTTTGGGTCACAAGAGCTTGGGTGAATCACACATATTTGTACAGATGCTAAATGGTCACCTCTACTGTGTACATGTGCTAAACTTCAACCTGTGCTGAGTGGTTACTAGTTGTAAGGTTTTAAGTGAATTCAAGTCAAACTGAATTTAACTGAATTTATAATTACTGAATTTATCCTTTCTTTCAAACTCTGTTCTGATCTCATATTGAATAGATTTACATGTTCTATAGTGATTTAACTGGACCTAAAAGTACTCACCCACCAACATGATATGATCATTGTCAATGTCAATATTGAAAGCCTCCATCAGTCAGCATGTTCTGAATGACAGTTGCGAGCTTTCCTTACTGACTCACACTTGTTACCACCAGCTCATCTCCACTTGTTGACCCTGGTGTACTTGACCGCATCAACTCTGGATGAAGTTGGGGATGAGTCTGATTCCTGCCCTTCCTGCCTCATCTACAAGCACAGGGCTGTGGTGAGATAATGGGGAGCAGCCCACTCTCTGGTGCAGAGAATTCTGAGAGGTTCAGAGCAGTAGATACAGAGGCCAGAGACTTTAGGGTGTGTGAAGGGACACAGGTAAGACTGCACATCTGAGCCTAGCAGTAGTGAGTCCTCCACGATCTGCAGTGAACATGATATTGCCATCGGAAAACAGCAGTGAGACAGACACTTAGGCAGTAATGTGAGAATAGATTATAACCAGGAGCGTAAAATGGTGTGTGTGAAGCTCACCCTGATGGTGCCAACTATTGTGTCATTATTAAGATGGAATGCTGTGGCCGGGTGGGGTGGCACAAGCCTGTAATCCCAGGACTTGCAAGGCTGAGGCAGGATGGTTCTTGTGAGTTTGAGACCAGCCTGGGCCACAAAGTGAGCTCAAGGCTAGTCTGAAGTACACAGTAAGACCCTGTCTCAAAAAGACAAAAAAAAAAAAAAAAAAAAAGCAAGCAATAATGGCTTGCTGTGTCACACAGTCTGAGTTGATCTTGAAGACTGGAAGTATCCTCCAGCTCCCCTCCCCCATCAGGCCTCTGAGAGTTTCCCTGCTCTCCAGTGCTTCCGCCTCGCTCTATTCCTCCTGTGCAAGTGTGGCTGCTGCAGCTCCACGTGGAGCTTCATTATCAGAACCGCTTCTTGAGATCCATATTTGAGTTTGGGGAAAAGTTCATGTTCTCAACTCACTGCTTCCCTCATCACTGCCATATAGCTAATTCACAGAGGGGCAGGATTTAATAATTTATTTAAATCTCCTCTGGTGTGGTAACATTATTTAAATTTTATGTATCTATTTTGGAATCTTTGGTAGGAGGTGAACCCAATATTACTATCTGCTGCCACCCTTTTTTCTATGCCTCTTGTATCCTGCTTCTCTACCGTCCCCAGGAAGATACTGTTTTATCAGTTTTGTCACATATAGTTTCTTTAGACACCCTGTGCTGTACGGCACTTGATAAATAATTTAGATAGAGACGGTGTGGACATGCCATGTTTAATGTACTCACATATCCGTACACAAGCAGGAACTCGGAAACATATGCTGTGCTGCAGGGTGCTAGAAGTAATAGGCAGAAGCCTGGAGATCCAAGCACTGAAGCCACCTTTCAAGAATCAGCAGTTCTGATTATACCACTTCATGGAGGCATCATTTGTAAGTGAAAGAAGAATCAGTTCACTATCCTGGATTTAAGTTTGTGTAGCTGTTTTTGAAACTCTAAGCGACATACAAATATACAATGAAAAAGATGTCATAACCATTCGAAACATCATGTGTCTTCATTTTTGTTCATGTTTTAGGCAAAGAAGCATTATGTGTCTTACGAAACACTGAAATCTCTGTGAAAACCATTTGTACCACAAGCTCAACTCACCATTTAAAAACTATTTATACATGTCTTTTGTTAAATAATTTATCCTAAGTATGGTCAGGACACTGATTTTGCATAAATTACATATCTGACTAAAATGTTTATAGGAAGTCGGAGCTTACTTGTCTGCTACATGAGGAACAAGAGGCAGTGAAGAATGGTGTGAAATCATAAAATTGTTCCTGGAACATGGGGAATATTCTGCGAGAAGAACTCTTTGTCTTAGACAGTCGTCACATTTTCCAAAGTCCCTAAGGCAAGGAGGAAAGATGGAGAAGAGGACATTGACATGGATCATGATCCACAAGCACTATGAGTTCTGTCTGTGGCACTGGAAGGATAATGTTCCCCTTATCTATAAAAGAAACATCGTGTGGTTATTCTCTCACAGAAGTGTGCCTGTAAAAATGAGAAGCTTGATTCATGTTTCAAAGACTTGCTTATTTAGAAATCCCCAAATAAAAGTTTCCTTTGAGGGATTTTCCTGGCCATGGTTGCAGGTGCACAGCCAGCCCTCAGTTCAGAAGCACTCCTGCAGGTGGAGACAGTGACTCTCACTCAGGTGGGTCAATGATGTCTAATAGTAAAGGCAGCGATGTGTCCCTTTGCAACGTTGGTCAGCTCCAGCCCTATTGTGATCCCAGAGGCTTCTACATGGAGCTCTGGAGACGATTGTGGAGACGCTGTGATCTCTGGAGACCTCCCCCTGAGAAGAGCTTCAGTTCCTCCTCCCAGTCTCTGAGGGAATAGGCTATTAAACCACCTCAGGGACCAAGATGGTTATACTTCTAAATTCAAGGTAATGTTAACTGATGAGTGAAAACATTAATATTTTACCTATTGTGGTATTATTGTAAGACGCATGCTTATAGTGTTTAGTAGTGTTCAGGCCAAGATCAGCAAGTCTCCTCCTCCAAGAATTTATTCTCACAGTGAGCTCTGCCTTTGTTCTGCTGTCTGAAGAACACAGTGCACAGTTGTTACCTACCGTCCTCCTACTGCACAGGCGCACAGGAGCTCTCCGTCCTCACAGCGACTGGTAACACTGCACCTGCCTCCCCTCCCTCCTTCCCCGCTCTCTCCAGCCTACTCCATTCACTTCTCAACTCTGTGACCTCAGCTTCATTAGAGTCCATAGATGAGGGATGTTATGCAGTAATTGTTTTTCTGCCCTCGCTTATTTACTTAGCGTAATGATTCCCGCTATAGCCATATTGTCCCAGGTGACAGAATTTCCCTTTCATGGGTGACCGCTGTTCTTGGTGCACATGCACCACATATACCTTTAGCCATTCAGGATGGACATGTCGACTGTTTCCAGTTCATTACCTCGGGATTGTGGGATCTCTTTGATGTACCGATTTCATTTCCTTTGGATTTATATTCAGAAGAGGGAAGGAAAGATCACATAGTAGTTGTCCTATTAATTTTTGAGGATGGCAATATGTATTTCCACAGTGTTTGTACTCATTCACATTCCCACCCACAGTGGACAGGGCTTCCCTTTGCTCCACATCCTTGCTCGATCTCTTTGTCTCTGGTCTTTGCAAGGAAGCCCTTTTTACTGCAGAGAGGAGATGTGGAGTTATTGCTTACATCTCCTCCACCCCCCCCCCGAATGTTCCTGTCTAATGATAAACAATTTCTTTTAGGTAAATCTGCTTAAAACAAATCTGCCCGATACCATAGGACTTAATTCTTGCAATCTATGGAGCCAATCATGTAATAACCAGTTATTAGTTTGACACCACCTGCTTACAAACTGTATTTAAAATGAACTCGGGACTGACTCTGAGTTGATGATTTGGAAGTGGTTCCATCAACCCACTAATGGTACAATAAAGTGGCTTTCCCAACGTCTCCCCAGTGCACAGCATTGTCCTTTCCATCTTGAATTTTCCCACAACAATTGAAGTAGAGCTTTTATATTTTGTTGAAACACCTTTGTTATTACACAGTTGCCCTAATTAGGAAACTCTCTGCCCTCCTGGGTCCTGAACATACTACTCACCTACAGATTCAGATTTCTTATCTTCAATAAACACATGAAGCCAAGTTGAGAGATGGGGAAGAGAGGTAGGGGAAGCATATATTACACATTATGTTGGATCTGATTACCTGGTAAATCAAATATCCAAGAGTTTGGCTTTAGAGGAACAGAATTTTATGCATGGATTTCTGCACTCGTTCTAATGTTTCTCAATTTGACTTTTCAAATTGATAGGATTTTAAAGTACTAAAGAGTATTTTCTGTAGTAAGTGGGGCCTGGTGATGCTTAGAGTGACTGGACAATAATATAGACACAAAAATATTACCATTGCTAATTCCTAACAAACCTTCAAGAGAAAACAAGCATCTTTGTGAACTTATAGGATTTGAAAGTATGGGTGGTCGAATCCCAAGCTCACTTGCTGGAGCCTGGGATGCAGGATGAGTGTAGCAAGAGGTGGGATCATGGGAAGTGATGAAGTTAAATTACTGATTGAGCTCTAGACCCACAGTAGCAATTACAGCCCTCATAGAAGGGCTTGTGGAATGAGCTAAGCCTTGAGTCTTCCTGGCTCTCACTGTATGAAGCACAGCACTCTTCCCCATCACATGACATTACAATAGCATCATTCCTCCGTCACAAGCCACCACTTGAAAATGTAGCAACAAGGTCCCTGAGGAGGGAGAAACCTTCACCAGGCTCTGACTGCTTGCACCAACACAGTGGGCTTCTCAGCCTACTGAACTCTGAGAAATGAATTTCTCTTGCTTATAAATTGTCTACTCTGAGTTTCTTTTATCATAGTGTCCCAAAATAAGTAGCACATCATGTGCCTGGCTCTCTTAAATACTTGTCAAATGCATAAGTGTAGTGATTTTGACTTGGTTTCTACTGATTTCACAGGCAGAAATGCATAAAAATCAAATGAGATCAGAGAGTTGAGTTTCCATCTGAAGCCTTCAAGAAATCACATAAAAATGTCCATGTCTGTTCTAAAAGACACCTTTTATTTCCTGAAGATAGAGATGTAAAAAAATGGTGTGTTTAAGTTAAGAAAAGAATTACAGTAAGAGACACATTGCCGTGAACACCTGACAGACTCATGTCCTTAGTGAGCACATTTCTCTCACCCTCCTGGTACTTTCCGTTCCTTATGGAAGTCCTCCTGCATGAAGTGCCTTTTTCTGGCTTCTTGGATGTGCCAGTTTGACTCAAAGTGTTGTGGCAATTCCCGTCAAATGAGAACATTCCGTTCTGTCCTCATCCACCTCGTTAACCACATCTGTCACCTTGTGACTTCTGGCTCTTCTCCAATGTCAAATTGACCACAAGACGTAAACTCATAAAAAGTATACAAAGGAGGTAATAACATTTAGAAAAATCTTCATAAGAAGCAAAAACTCGATTTAGGTGGCTTCACTAGTGTATTTACCCAAATAAATGTTGCACGTGTAAACGAGATTATAACACAGAGGAAATCAGCTAGGGTTTTTCTCCCATTCCCACCATGACTGCCGTCATAAACATCTGCTCACTTGCAAGAAACACCCAATCACACCGAATCTTTAAGGGTGGTATGAACTGGAAGTGCGTGATAATCCAAGGGTGTAGAAATCCATTTTCTCTCAGGGCCAGGGTCCCTTTCTCCTCTCCACAGGACTCCTGCTCCTGCCTCTCCCATCCACCAGAGACCGCCAGCTTCCATGGCTGTGGTCACATGACTCAGGCTCTGCCAGTCACCTCTCCAGCTCCCTGTCATCTGTGGCTAACCAATTCTGCCTCTGTTTCATAGGAACCCGTGGGGTTTCTGCGTGAGCATGCGCAGTAACCCTGATGGCCTCTCGCTCCCCAAATCCTGCAGTTACTGCCATCTGCATAGGGCCGTGGGCCGCACTCAGTAAGTAAGATTGAAATGTTTCAGAATGAGGACTTCAGCCCTTTGTGTCCGTCATGGGTTTACTCCAGGGACACATGGGAACATTCTGCGTTATCTTTTCATAAATAGAAAATAATCCTATAATTAGGACACTGAAAATCCCTTCAGTCAATTGTGTAATTGTTCTGTATGTAGAAATTCCTCAAATATAACTACAAATGGAGACTCAAATTTTTCATATTTAATGTAACTTTGTGAATTAGCAAACAGTATTTATTTGAAATCATTTGCCTTCTAATGAGTCAGCATTTTAAGTAAAAATAATGAAAGTTTTGAGATGATATATGTAATGAGATTTCCAGAAAATTATTTTGTCTACAAGTGAGGGAGCTGAGAATGTAGGAAAAAGTGTTCCAGCAAATCACGAGATGAACACTGTCTCTTCAGATGTGCTGAATGTTGATTTAGAAGGTTCTTATTCCACGTGATTCAGTCACCACCCATGAGTCAAGGGCTCAGCATCCTGGCACAATTAATATCAAAGCTCCAGTATTTTCAAGAATTTCATACCCTTAACAAATATTTCTGAGGAATCTGCCATGCAATAGACCTGTTCTCAGCTACTGGTGACTGTGTTATGAGAAGATCTGTGCAGTCACCGCTCTCCTGGAGCTCACATGCTCCCGGGAAGGTAAATAAGCTTGGAGGGCAGTGAAGGGCTGACAGCAACTGCAGAGAGTCACTTAGGAGGCGGGGCCGGTGTGTTTGACTACTGGAGACCGAGCAGTGGTGAGGGTGGACAGGCAAGGACTCTGTGAGGGGGTCCCAGTGAATCAGAGCCCTGGTAGAGGGAGAAATCCACACTGGGGACAGCAAGCACAAAGGGCCTGTGGCATGAGCTTGGTTCATGATGTGAAGAAAGGGCAAGAACATCAATGCAAACACAAAGGGTAAAATACAGGAGAGTGAAAAGGAGACCGTGACTAATGTAGATTCTATGGCAAATGTTACAATGTAAGGAACACACAGAGAAGTGTGCAATACCATTAGCTTTTTGGCTTAATTCTTAATTTGAATGTGTGATGATATATGATATACTGAAAAGATGGCTGGTGTTTTGCATTTTCCTGCTCTGTCTTGTCCATTTGAAAATATGATCCTGTTGGATGCACAGAATGATGGCAGAAAAGTAAATATTAATTCACAAGTGATACCAGAGATCTACCTGACTCATTAAATCACACAGGGTACCCCTTTCATTGTGTGATATATAACATATTTCCTCAAATTAGGACTCTAAGACTATAATCAAAGAAATTAATGATATCAGAGCCCAAATCATAATCTATTACAAAATCCAAATATTAAAATATGGTTTTTAAACACTAATTTTTTATTCAATATTCTCAGGTGAAATTGAGGGAACAGCACAGACTCACAGGAGGACGTTTGTTCAGGGTACCGTGTTGTATGACACAGATGCACCAAGGTAGTCCACAAACTTTCCTGGCTATCCACGTTATCCCATAATTCAGCCAAAAACCCCCATGAAATGAAGTGCCAAAAATAACACATTCATGCATGTCTGATGAAACTGACCACAGGCATTTCCACTTATCATGAACCTCCTGCGGACATTTCTTCTACATATGGGCAGCTCTGAGCCAATTGCACATACATTCGCTTTGATATGAGATGTGGAAAGAATATCTGTGTAATCCACGCATGCATCAGTATCCTCAAGAATGGTTCAGGCAGCAGATACCAGGATATTTTAAGCATTCTCACTCTGCATTTATTTCTGGGCAGAGTAGCTTTTTTTCATATTCAAAATCTTTTGCACAAATGAGTGTATTATTGCAATAATTTAATTTAAGCATAGGCACTTGTAACACAGCACTTAGAGAAAAACTACCTGAGAGAAAGAAATGCAGAAATGGTTCACCTCACAGTTACAGTGAAACCCCTACAACTTACTGGGCCTCCAAGAAATGAATTCACTCTTGACTTTTAGGAAGGCGCTATTGACCTCCTTGTTCCTCAGGCTGTAGACCAGGGGGTTCAGCATGGGGATGACTATGGTGTAGAACACAGAGGCGATTTTGTCTGTGTCCATGGAGTGACTGGAGCTGGGCTGCAGGTGCATGAAGATCGTAGTCCCATAGAAGATGGATACGGCAGTGAAGTGGGTAGCACAAGTGGACAGAGCCTTACGGTGTCCTGCAGTGGAGTGCATCCTGAAGATGGTGCCAAAGATGAAGATGTAGGATGCTGAGATAACCAAGATGGCAGAAAAGATATGGAAGCTCACGAGGTAAACAATAACCAGCTCACTAATGTGCTTGTCAGAGTAGGACAGAGCCATGACTGCTGGAACATCACAGAAAAAGTGATGGACCACATTGGAGCTGTAAAAAGAGAGACTGAATGTGTTCCAAACAAGGATGCAGCCATTCAGGAATGAGCAAGCATAGCAGCCTAAGACGAGACCCACACACACATATGTGGTCATCATGGTGGTGTAGTGCAGGGGTTTGCACACTGCAGCATAGCGGTCATAGGCCATTACAGCCATGAGGTAATTTTCTGCACAAATGAGGACTGCAAACAGGAACATCTGCGCAGCACAGCCATTGTAGGAAATGATCTTGTTTCCTGTAAGGAGCCCAGCCATGACTGTGGGAGTGACAACTGAAGAACAACAGAAATCCACCAGAGCCAGGTTACTGAGGAAGAAGTACATGGGGGTGTGCAGACGAGAGTCCAGGAGGGCCAGCAGGACCATCCCCAGGTTCCCAAGCACAGTGATGGTGTAGATGAGAAGGAAGGTCATGAAAAGGGGCAGCTGCATGCGTGGGTCATTGGTGAGTCCCAGCAGGAGGAACTCTGTCACCTCTGTCCTGTTCTCCATCAGCGCTGTCTGGAACCTCTACATGCTCTGTAGCAGACAGAAACATAAAGAACCTGAACTTAAATTGGAAAGTATCATGTGTGTTCTATAACCTTAGGGGAATTTATACTTCAAGATTCTTCAGCAAAAGTATTTTTGAAACCACACTGATTCTATTAATTGTATGTGTATTTCCATGCTTTCAAATCTTCAGAATTTTATTGGATTATCTATGTAATTAAAAAAATTGTGAATTTGTGAGCTGAGATTTATTAAGCTGCAAGTGACTGTGTGGATGTATCTATCAGCAAATATTGTCCTCCCGAATGCTTTAAAAACTGCCACTTCCAAGTTCCTCACCTTTCAGAAACTAGTACAGACCTACTCAATGTGCATTGTCTGTCTCCTGGCAGCATTATTACAGGTTTTTGTTACACTTATATATATTTTGGGTCACAAGAGTTTGGGTGACTCACACATATTTGCACAGATGCTAAATGGTCACCTTTACTGTGTACATGTGCTAAACTTCAACCTGTGCTGAGTGGTTACTAATTGCAAGGTTTTAAGTCAATTAAGTCAAACTGAATTAGACTGAATTTATTATTAATCAGTTTCTCCTTTCTTTCAAACTCTGTGATCTGGTGTCATCGAGATAGATTTACATATTTTGTAGTGGTTTATCTGGAGCTAAAACTACGTACAGGCCAACGTGAAATGGTCATTGTCAATTTCAATATCGAATGACTCCATCAGTCAGCATGTTCTGAATAACACCGGAGAGCTTTCCTCTCTGTCTCACACTTGTTACCACCAGCACACCTCAGCTTGTTGACCGTGCTGTAGTTGACAGCATCAACTCTGGGTGAAGTTGAGAATGAGTTTGACTCCTGCCGTTCCTGCCTGATCTACGAGCACAGGGTTGTGGTGAGATAACGGGATGCAGCCTGCTCAGTGGCACAGGGAATTCTGAGGGAAGCAAAACGGGAAATACAGCAGCCAGAGAGTTTAGGGTATGTGAAGGTACACAGGTAAGGGTGCACATTTGCGCCTTGCAATCGTGAGTCATCCACGATCTACAGTGAATATAATATTGCCATCGGCAAACAAATACAGCAGTGAGATTGACACTTAGCCATCAATGTAAGAATGGATCACAACTGGGAGAGTAGAATGGTGGGCATGAAGTTCACCCTGATGGTGCCAGCTATCGTGCCATTATTAGGATGGAATAGTGTGGCCAGGCATATTGGTGCACGCTTATAATCCTAGCACCTGTAAGGCTGAGGCTGGAGGATTGTTGCAAGTTTGAGACCAGCCTGGGCTACAAAGCCAGGTCAAGGCCAATCTGAACTATACAGCAAGACCTTGTCTCAAAACGATTAAAAAAAGAAATGAAATAATGGCTTTGAAGCACTCTGATCCAGGTGGACTGTGACACACATTCTCAGGTGACCTTGAAGTTGGGAAGTTTCCTCCAGTGCCCCTCCCCCACGAGGCCTCTGAGAGTTTCCCTGCTCTCCAGTGCTTCCGCCTCGCTCTACTCCATGTGTGTGACTGCGGCTGCTGCAGCCCCGTGTGGGGCTTCCTTATCAGAACCGCTTCCTGAAATCCATATTTGAGTTTGGGGAAAAGTCCATGTTCTCAACTCACTGCTTCCCTCATCACTGCCATATAGCTAATTCACAGAGGGGCAGGATTTAATAATTTATTTAAATCTCCTCTGGTGTGGTAACATTATTTAATATTTATGTGTCTATTTTGCAATCTTTGGTAGGAGGCGAACCCAACATTAGTATCTGCTGCCACCCTTTTTTCTATGCCTCTTGCATCCTGCTTCTCCACCATCCCCAGGAAGATACTGTTTTATCAGTTTTGTCACATATAGTTTCTTTTGACACCCTGTGCTGTACGGCACCTGATGAACAATTTGGATAGAGACGGTGTGGACGTGCCAGGTTTAATGTACTCACATATCCGTACACAAGCAGGAACCCGGAAACATATGCTGTGCTGCAGGGTGCTAGAAGTAATAGGCAGAAGCCTGGAGATCCAAGCGCTGAAGCCACCTTTCAAGAATCAGCAGTTCTGATTATACCAGTTCACGGAGGCATCATTTGTAAATGAAAGAAGAATCAGTTCACTATCCTGGATTTAATTTTGTGTTTTTGAAACTCCATGTGAGATACAAACGTGTAGTAAAAAGATGCCATAACCATTTGAAACATCATGTGTCTTCATTTTTGTTAATGTTTTTGGCAAAGAAGCATTATGTGTCTTACAAATCACTGAAGTTTCTATGAAAACCATTTATACCACAGGTTCAACTCACATTTAAAACATATTTATACATCTCTTTTGTTAAATAATTTATCATAAGTATGGTCAGGACACTGATTTTGCATAAATTACATTTCTGATCAAAATGTTTATAGGAAGTAGGAGCTTACTTGTCTGCTAAGTGAGGAACAAGAGTCAGTACAGAGTGGTTTCAAATCATAAAGTTATTCTTTCAACGTGGCGGATATCTTTGGAGAAGCACTCCCTTGGTCTCAGACAGTTGTCTCAGTTTCTAATGTCCCTAAGGCAAGGACGAAAAAATAGAGAAAAGGACACTGACATGGATCATGATCCACAAGCACCATGAGTTTCCTCTGTGGTGCTAGAAGGATAAGGTTCTTATGTATAAAATAAACATGGTGTGATCATTCACTTACAGAAGTGTGTCTGTAAATAATAAGTTTGATTCACATCTCAAAGACATGATTATTTACAAATCTATAAATGAACCTTACCTTTGGGGGATTTCCCCATCCATGACTGCAGTCGCACAGCAAGCCCTTAGGTCAGAAGCACCCCTGCAGATCGGGACAGTGACTCTCACTAAGGTGGGTCAACGACGTCCAACAGGAAAGGCAGCAACATGTTTCCTTTGGAACTGTTGTCTGCTCCAGGCCTATCGGATCCCAGAGGCTTCTACAAGGAGCCGTAGAGACGATTGTGGAGACGCTGTGATCTCTGGAGACCTCCCCCTGAGAAGAGCTTCAGTTCCTCCTCCCAGTCTCTGAGGGAAGAGGCTATTAAACCACCTGAGAGAGCAAGATGGTTATACTTTTAAATTAAATGCACTGTTAACTGATGAGTGAAAACATTAATATTTTACCTATCGTGGAGTTATTGCGAGGTTCATGTTTATATACCTTAGTAGTGTTCAGGCCAAGATCAGCAAGTCCCCTCCTCCAAGTATGTATTCTCACAGTGAGCTCTGCCTTTGTACTGCTGTCTGAAGAACACAGTGCACAGTTGTTACCTACGTCCTCCTACTGCACAGGTGCACAGGAGCTCTCCGTCCGCACAGCGACTGGTAACACTGCACCTACCTCCCCACCCTCCTTCCCCGCTCTCTCCAGCCTACTCCATTCACTTCTCAAATCTGTGACCTCAGCTTCATTAGAGTCCATAGACGAGGGAGGTTATGCAGTAATTGTTTTTCTGCCCTCGCTTATTTACTTAGCGTAATGATTCCCGCTATAGCCATATTGTCCCAGGTGACAGAATTTCCCTCCTTTATGGGTGACCGCTGTTCTTGGTGCACATGCACCGTGTACACGTTTAGCCATTCAGGATGGACATGTCGACTGTTTCCAGTTCATTACCTCAAGAATGTGGCATCTCTTTGATGTACCAATTTTATTTCCTTTGGATTTATACTCAGAATAGGGTAGGACATATTGCATAGTAGTTCTACTCTTAATTTTTGGACGACGGTCACTATAGAAGTCCACAGTGTTTGTGCTCATTCACACTCCCACCCACAGTGGGCAGGGCTTCCCTTTGTTCCTCATCCTTGGTAGGTCTCTTTCACTATGGTCTTTGCAATGAAGCCTTTTTTACTGCAGAGAGGAGATCTCTAAACCTCTTTGATTGGATTTTCCCTCATGACTACTGAAGTTCGATGGTTTTCATATGTCATCCATCTTTTTTTTTCTGTCTGCTTTTGAGAAATGTCTCTTTTCATCAGTGGTGTTTTCATCACATTCTTGGTTTTTGTTATCAGCTGTTTGGGGAGTTCTTGATGCTCTGGAGATCAATCCCATTTCCAGTGTATTGGTTTGAAATATTCTCCTCACTGGGCAGGTCTTCCCTTCAAACTGTTCGTTGTTTCTTTGGCCATGACGAGTATTTTTTGCATTTATTGTGAAAGACTAATTTTCTTGAGTTCTATTTCAGATAATTCGGTATGACATTCTAGCAATGTTTTTATGTTCTTACATTGGTTTTGTATTCTGCAGCTTTGCTAAAATAGTATATTCATTCCAACTGTTTATTTGTTTCTGAATTTCTGCATTTCTCTCTCTCTTGCTCTCACTCTGTCTCCATCCATAAGGGTTATTTTGTTTTGTTCATGTGTTATATCACAGTTACTGATTTCCATATGGTGATCAATCCTCTCATTCTTGCGATGAATCTCATTTTATTATTCTGAACAATCTCTAATACACTGCTGGTTCAGTGTTTTAAAATTGGGCTGAGAAGACTTGTGTCTACGTCCTCAAGGATTTAGAGCATCTGTTTCCATATTTGCAAACCCTTACCTGGTCTTGGTATCAGAATAATGCTGATATATTTATTTATTTATTTTTTATTTTTAAAAAAATAAAGGCACAAAAATATATTAACACACAGACACAAATTAGCATAAAAAATAGTACAATCAAAACTGATCTACAAACAAGGTGACATGGACTCAACAGTGCTTGCGGTTTTACCTATTGATATCTTTGAAGTGTATATATATGAACCCAGATACAGACATGCAAAATTGGACAATTAATCCTCTCAACAACAGAAAAACACAAAAACAAAAAACCAAAGGCAAGAAAAGAAGGGAAAGATCTCAAATTCATGCAATAAGGAATGAAAAGGATGAAGTCACTACAGATGCAAAAGAAATACAAAAGATCATTAATGCCTACTTTGAAAATCTGTATTTCCATAGTATAGAAAATACAGAACAAATGGACAGATTCCTAGAAAGGTACAAATTGCCAAAATTCAATCAGGAAGACGTAAAAATCCTGAATAACCCAATATCAATTAATGAGATTGAAAACATCATTAAAAATTTACCAACAAAAAAAAGCCCAGGCCCTGATGAATTCACAGCAGAATTCTATAAAACATTTAGAGAAGATCTAATGCCAACACTCCTCAAACTCTTCAATGAAATCGAAAAGGAAGCAACTCTCCCCAACACATTTCTGGAGGCAAGTATTATACTGATACCAAAACCAGAGAGAGACCCAACCAAGAAAGAGAGCTACAGGACAATCTCGCCAATGAACATAGATGCAAAGATACTCAACAAAATACTGGCAAATAGATTACAGCAAATCATAAGGAAAATTATACATCACGACCAGGTAGGATTCATTCCAGGAATGCAGCGATGGTTCATTATTCTCAAATCAATTAATGTAATACACTATATTAATACAGTCAAAAACAAAAACCACATGATCATCTCAATAGATGCAGAAAAGGCTATGGATAAGGTCCAACATACATTCATGTTAAAAACCTTAGAAAAAATAGGAATAGATGGCCTCTACCTCAATCTGATCAAAGCCATCTACAACAAACCAACAGCCAACATCATACTAAATGGACATAAACTGAAAACTTTCACTTTAAAGTCAGGAACAAGACAAGGATGTCCATTGTCACCACTCCTATTCAACATAGTTCTGGAAG
>PVLD010013113.1:0-57365 GCA_004027595.1 Dinomys branickii | reverse complement strand
AAAAAAAAAAAAAAAAAAAACTAACATTCCACCAAAAAATAAGTAAATAAAAAATACATTCCAGCCAGGCCTGATCACACATGCCTGATCTCAGCACTCAGGAGGCTGAAGCAGGAAGATTGCTAGGAGTTTGATTGAGGCCAGCCTGGTTACATATTGAGTTGGAAACCAGCCTGAATGAGCTACACAACCAAGACTGTCTCAAGGCCAAAACAAAATGAAAACTGACATTCCCCCAAGCATGGAGGTGGATTCCTGTAATCCCAGCACTTGGGAGACTGAGGCATTAACTGAGGTACTGCCTCAAGTTCCAGGCCATCCTGATCTACACAGCAAGACCCTGTCTCAAAAACAAAAATCAGCATTAAGTTATGTGCATTTTATTGTTTTGCTACAGAAGACTTGTGCCACAAAATTCTCCCACACATATACTTAAAGGAATTTTCCCTCCTCCTAGTATTAAAGTACAGTTGCTCTTCTACCACTTGTTGCATAAAGAATCCTATGGAGACTTAACAGGCCTAAAACTAAATTTAAAATACTAAAAATACAGTATCTCTCAATCAGTTCATGCTTTCTTTTCTGAATGTTACATTACCGTCATCTTCTGTGAATTCTCCTGTTACTTTTACTTTCTCTCACCATTCTTCTTCCTTCAGTGCTAGAAGCCCAGCCCAGGGGCACTTTCATACTAGGAAGCACTCCACCCACCCCTACTGAGCTACACCCTCTCCCCTCACACAAACTTTTTTCCTTTTTGAGACAAGATCTCGCTATGCAGTTCAGGTTGGCCTTGAGCTCACTTTGTAGCCCAGGCTGGACTCCTAAGTGCTGGGATTACAGGTGTGTGCCACCACGCCCAGCCCTTACATAATTTTCAAGAAAATAATGTCTGAAGATTGCGCACGTTTCACCCCATATGGCTAAATCAAATTATTTTAGTCTCTTAATGAAAGGTATCAAGCTCCAAATCTACTAGATGTTAGAATTTTTAAGGACACTTACTTCAAGTGAATGAGCATGCCAAACATCAGCCAACATCAATCATTCTGACCTAAAGAATAATACAAAGAAGTTAATATAAGAGAAAGGTTTACGATAAAGGTTTGAAAACGCTAGTTAACTTTAAAGAGTAAAATTCCAGAGACAAAAGATTGGGATAAGTTATTGCATAAAAAAATAGAATGAAACTTCATGGGTGGGGGGGATCTAAAATTACTCTAAGTAGACACTAGAATTGGGATGAAAATCCTTTCTTTAAATGCAAACGCCTAGCTTCTATTTTCACCAGTCTGAGCACAATGAAGTTTTGACTGCAACCCAAAATATACTATCCCTTATGTGAAGGTATGTGACAACGTTGACCTCACCCCAAGTTTGTATCAGCTCTCTTCATATCCAAGTCCATGCCCTGTTCCCCCCTCCAAGTATGTCTTCCATGTCCGGTGGGCTAGCCACCTTCAGCAGCAGGAGTCCTCCCACAGTCCTTTCACCCTTCTCCCATGGTACACACACTGCAGCTACTGCCCTGCAATCCTAATTACTGCCTCACACTTCCCCTTTCAAGTCCTCAGAGTTTTAAGTTAGGGCCAGAAAGCTATGCTTTATTGGGCAGCAAGGAACCCAAGTCTTTCTGAGGGAGAAAGACATTCACCTTCACTATATGCCTAGCAGGGCCACAGTGCACAAAAAAATTCAGATCAACCTTAATGCAAGTTCCCAGTATTTCTTTTTCCCTGTATCATTACTGCCACAGCTACATGAAATAGAATTCCCTGTTGCACATGTACCATCATAAGGGATACTATATCGTTTTGCATTCTTCTCCCCCTTCTCCAGATTATTCTTATTCTATTCTACGTCCAGCCCTTTTTTTCACCCTCAAAAAATAAAGTTTCAGCACTGGTGTTCAAATGCAACTTTTGTTTGGTCGATCACCAACTGTGAGATTTCCACTGTCTTAAAAATTGCAAATCATTATCTAGCAGCAATGACAGATGATTAGAAACAGTCAAATCCTCAATTCTTTCCCTAATAGGCAGCCATTTGAAAACTGCACTAGCTGACAGCACTGAAACATGATCAGCTAAAGCCAAAACCAAGTAAAGGCCCAAAACAAACACCCCGTGTCTCCCTAAAACCTATCCAAAATCATTGAGGTAAAGGCAGTAAATGCAGGACTGTGGATCTTGTCACTGCAGCTGACAATGATTAACAATAGGAGACATGCAACCCCCGTTAAGGTTAAAAGTCCAAAACTAGTCACACGCATCTCTATTAGGGAAAGTGAGACTATTATGCATTCTTTGTAGATTTGCAACCTTGCATCGAGTACCCATTGCATTTCTTTCATCTTTCAGAAAGCACCGGTATGTTTCCAAGGGCCTAACAGTACGAAATACATTCTGACATCACACCTCTGAACTCAGACTCTTCCCACTGAAAATAATAATTTTGGTTTGTAAAAGGGTTATGAAATACAATGCAAGCACCTCAGTATATGTCATTATTACTGAAACCCACTTAATTCCCAGCTTTTTGATTGCTTTAAAAAAGCCACTGCACTAAGAGTCACAATTTATAGCTACATACAAATTTTAACTATTGATTCAAATAGCTTCTCATTCTGAAGTGCAATAACCTAATCTTAAAGCAGACAAAGCAAAATTAACTCCCACCCCAACAATGTCCCTTATACATTACACCAAGTACATTCTCTGAAAGGTGTTACTACTGGCTGTTAAGAAATAAATCTGAGCTTTCATTTCTGAATCACTAAACCATGGCAGCAAGTACTGGCTGCTGATTTAAAGGATTATGACCCTGTGAAGTCCCCATCAGGGTTCTATGGAATTTAGTGATATTCATGTCACTGACAACGATCACTGTTTGATCTGTATTATATTAACATGGAGAAGCTAAATTCATCACCATTAGCCCTTTGGAGAGTAAAAAGTTGTTCACTTAAATGGATTACTGAATACAAATCTGTCCCCACCTGGTAACCTGCTTGCCAAAGAGCAAGGCTTTTTCTTGATACAATGAAAGAAAATTCTCAGTCATGAAATTTTCACTGGCATTTATGCAAGGTAAACCAACTTTATTGCAGAGCAGAAAGCATTAGAACTGAAAGCTGTTTCTCATGCACACTAGCTAAAAAACCAGCTCAGAGACCAAAGTTAAGGTGAATTGAGGTCTGAAGATGCAAAGCTTCTTCTAAAGCAAGAGAAAGGGGCCTTGTAGGAGACTTGTTTGTCATTAAATGTTGTGGACTGTAACATCACATCCCTAAGGCTAAGGGAACCAAGCTCAAAAACTACTCTGAACATGCAGTCATTCTACAGAATACGACGAAGTCATAAATGGGAATAATTCCAACATGTCATCAACTGTAAGCAAGTCAATGTTTCATACCAATTTCCCCCAAGTTTAGCATATAAACATTTTGAGACAAGTCACATAAGCTGAACTATTCACATCAGATTCCCATCTAAGCCCATTAGCAGTAAAAAGGTGTCCATTCCCATAAAGCCCACGTTTGAAAAAATCTCCAATGACATTACAAAAAAAAAAAAAAATCCTGCAGTTTGTCTTAATTCACTCAACTTACAGAATTGTTACCAAGATTGCACACTGAAATTATTTAATATTGCTGACCTGCAGGCAGATCAGTTTGCTACCACAGAAACCAATTATCACATGCTATACAGTCCGTGCTAAGGTGCTGGGAGCACCCTAATTTCTACGTATGGTTTGGTTCCCTCACCCCACGCCACTGGTGTTCCACGTTATCTTGTTACAATGCAACTAAAGAAAACCACACAACTGATTTAGATATGCCAAAGAATCAGAAGTTTGCACTTTTTATCTGAGAACTGCTAGAGCACTGAATTCTGCCTAACAAATTACAACTGTAGCCCGAAACCCACGCAGTTTTGATGTAAGCTACCTTTACCATACAAGTGTTAGGTGCTGCACTGTAATTTCATCGTCAGAAGTGTGATGTCAGAATGCCCACGGATAAAAGTACATAGCAAGTCACCAAGTTAGATTATATTGCTTGTTACCTACCTGTATGCAGTCGGCAATGAGAATCTTGGAGCAAGCAGGAATACTACATCCGGGTCCTAACGTCCATTGCCATTTGCGGTACTACGTTCCTCACAGTTACGCACTGCAGAAATGCTGGCTAAATGCAGTTATGTAGCAGGCCACTACTTTAATAGTGCATAATTGCAGTCCAAGAACACCGCAAAACATTCTGCCCAACTTGGTGGCTTGCCCAAGCCAAGTATCTAAGTTTTTATCTGCCATTAATATGCCACTTGAAAGAATTGCACAGGCGTAACATTACAATTTCCCAAATCATTATGTTTATATTAGTGGTAGAAACACATCTGTAGAGTGGTGGGGTTTATCACACCTCTTAAAGGAGCTTAATGTTCTAGGCAAAAAGAATTATGGTTTTACTACGTAATTCGAGCCAATGGGTTAAGCTTGTAGTATACCTAATTCAATTCACTGGTGTCTTAAAAGAGAATGTAGTTTTAAAGATTAGGAAAGTCTTAAAAATGAGTGTTCCTCTGAAACAGAGAAAAGTAAAGAGGAGGAAATAGGGGTAGTTGCTCTCTTAAACGAGGAAAAAAATTGGCTAAAGCACTTGAAAATTACCTTCCCTCTCCCACCCCAAGTTTCATTGTCAACTTTTAGAAAATGTCAATATTTGAATTCCCATTAGGCTAAAAACTGTTACGTATATACCTTGTAAGACTCACTGCAAGTCTGAGTAGCTTACAACCTTGGCATACTGCTGTTTTAGTGATAAAAGTCAAATGTCAGTTGAAACTAAGCAACATTATTTGCTAAACAAAGTTTAGCTCTCTACAGCCCACAGAAGGCTATCAAAGCCACAACTTCCAGCAGATTATCCATTAGCATCCTTCACCACTCTTCAAAGGTACAGTACTACCAAAAGCTTATTTTAGGGGTCTGTGCCAGCATCCCTTATAAAGAAAGGCATGTAATCTGAAAAATAAACTGAAACATTAATTTTATAGGCAGATTTTCCCACTTCCCCTCCAGCCCCCACCCACATACATTCACAAGTTCACCCTTGGTGGGTGTCCCATGAACACCCCTAATTCTCTTATCATTCTTAAAAGAGTTCCTACTAAACAGTTCAACCAAATTGTAACAGACTCCCTTCAAGACCCTTGTTTCCATACAGAAAAATCCCATATTACCAATTATGACGACTTGGGGCAAAACTTCCTCATTGATATAATTATGGAAAAACTACCCATTTCCAAATGTGAATAGAAATGAGCACATTTTCTAAGATTCTCTTCCTTAATTAGCATACCATGTACCTATCATACAACCAAAATTTGGTGACATGCTTTTATATATCACAAGTTTCCCTTTAAGTACTATCTTGCTTCCTATGGAAAGTACTCAATAGGTCTCCTTTTGTACTGAGGCACAATACTAGACTTCAGCATGTTAACCAACATTTCATTTATAATTTTCTTTTGCCAATTAGCACCAAGAACAAAGGTGAAAAGGATGAAGGCATTCCATGGTCTAATCTATAATGTACAGCCTTGAATGGAAACGTAACTGAGAACAAAGCCAAACCATTCAATTTCTTTAGCTTCTGTTAGAAGTTGTCCCTCTAACATTTACACCAGGAAATCAAGCTCCCATTGTACAGAGAACAGTAACACTCTAATATTGAATCAAAGTCTCTTGTTCTAATGGAAGGAGAGTCAATGAAGTTGACAATTAACTGACAACACCATTGACAACACCAAGCTTTATGGTTTGAGAAAGGGTTGTTTGCATTGTGCAGCATAAGCAACTCTCCAGATTTAGAGTATATCCTTCACGCCCCCAAAAGGTAAAACCAGGAATGGTAATTAATCCTGTAACTGAACAGTCACCACTAGGCTCTAAGAATCTATGTATTTTTATAGTCCTCCAGACTTTGCCCAACAGAAGTAGCACAAAGAGAGACAGTTAACAGAATATAAGTATAGAGCTAAATCTACTTTTAAAATTAAACCTTACTAATTTTTCAGGCTAAACTCCATCATCATAAATTACTTTGAAGTAATACATGTGAAGGCTTTATGTTTAACAATCTTTAATTCAAATGTAAAAGTTCAATACAAGCCATGTATAGGGCTTGGGATTTTTGTTCTTTTAAAAACAAGAATGGGGAAATGCAACAAAATGGTCTTTCCACTGTTCAAAAACTTTCAAGGAAAGGATAGATCATAGTGCCATAAAGGATGCATTTAAGCAAACCCACTTTCTCCCCCTACCAATCTTACACCCAATTCCACAATCTTAATACATATTCCTGAACGAAGATTTACAGTTCAGCTTTGCTTACATACCATTTAAAAAATACTTAGCACCGGCTTTGCTTCCTATAATGCCAAACAAATGATGAACTACTTCAATTATGTATTTTTTTCAAAACAAAGGGACAGTCAGTTATCTATAGAAAGCAATACTTAAGTCTCCAGACACATTTCCCAGAAATGGCATATGCCATTGAAAGACCTAAACACGCTCATGCTATTGAAGTGGAATATCTAACCTAATGTGCATTGAAGCATGAATGGCAAAGTTGAAGATCAGTATTGTAACTATTTCTTCTATTTATTTGAAGCACAGTAAAAAAAAAAAAAAAAAAAGGTACACTTTGGGAATTCAGTGGCACAAGGTACACTGCCATTAACTTGAGGACATTATACAGTTAAAAAAAAAAAAAGGAAATAAAAAGGAAAACTTTTCTCCTGTTTCAAACACTGCATTACATAATTTTACCTGCCCAAACAGACCATTTACAAATAATTAGGTCAGTGAACTTCTAACATCCATAAAAAGATAGCTTTCTTACTAAAATGCAAGAATTTAAAAGTGGTATCTAAACAAAAGACAAAAACAAACTGGAATGAAAGCCTGGGTATCACACATCTAAAACCGGGGCTTTTTGTTTGGGCCTTCATACTCTTCTCTCCCTCTACCGTAACCTGCTGGAGTCCCAGGCCCCATTCCTCTAGGGCCCTGGCCACCCACGGGCCCCGCACCTCCCTGCCCAAAGCGCTCAGTACGCTATTGGCACAGTAATAACAGTTCATTATATGTAGTTGATGTCCATGTGTGTTAAGTAAATATTTTAGAAGGTTCCGTAGTCAACGTTCGTCGATACAATCACCAATGAGTCGATCCACAGGTACCGGGAACATAGAAAGGAAAAAAGGGTAATTTGAAAATTAGTTTACGATAATACATGCCTTGTGGTATGTTCCCACTTGAGCCATTCTCATACACCTGTTTCAAAGAACAGATCTTCCCTGTAGTGCTAAAAAATTTAAGAATTAGTGCAGATGTGAAAATCCATTGCAAAATGAGTTCTAAAAAATTTCACATCAGATAAATCCACTGAAAAGCTTACAAACTCTCACTTTCAAGGTCTCAACAGAAAATTTAATCTCCAAGTAAGCCTAACGAGCCTAGCCCAACAGTCAGTTCACTAAATGAAATGACAAAGACCTACTCACCAGTTAGTGGCATGTGCTGCGTAAGAAACCTTGTGCTTTTCAAGATCTTAAAAACACATCTGCTAAGTTGCAGGAATCTTAAAAAGGTTGCGAGTTTTAATAAAATGCTACCAGACTACAAGAAAAAGCATAAAAAACTAACAGATTCAGTCACTTAACCGGCACAATAGCTTGATCAAAAACTTGTGTTGCCCTATCTTAGAGGTGTACCACCTTCAGAGTCATCACTATAAAACCCAGACAATTATGTTCACAGTGCTATTCTACTTGTTGCAAAGTGACTGAACACAGCCCATCTGTGCATAACAGCCCAGCTTTTCCCCTTAAGTCTTTGAAAAGTAAAGTGACACTTCGCTATGATTCCATGTTTTTAAACATCTCATGAGACAGCATTAACACCTAACGAAAGTGACTGCGATAAAGCAGTTTGTGCCTTCCTCCTCCCACGTAGTTTCAGGTACTTTGACTCAAATTAGAAGTATTACGTACCCAAACAGAACCCAATAGGTACATAGCAGCCTACACTCCTGTCAGATTCCGTTTAAAATAGCCCAATTACGGAAAGTACTATTCCAGAGAGGGGAAAAAAACAAGTGGCAGCAGTGTTTAACTGTTTCCATACAGTATTTCTCAGCCCTATTTTTTAAAAAACACAAAGCACTGTGTTGACCTGAAAAACTAACTTGACAAGTCTTAGCCTCAGTACTTTTGAAAACCTTACACATGGTTTCAATGCATGTACTTTCTACCCTCAGACTAAACAGGAAAATGTGACGGTCTCTAGAGTTTTAATGGAGAATCAGTCCTTACCTAGAAAACACAAGATCCTCGCCTGTGACAACATGATGTCAAACTTGTGTTAGGAACAGACACATTTAACAATCTGTATGAAGCATATAAGCCAAATTACCCGAGTACTTTAAAAATTCAATTCCATGAAAGTTCATGGTGCATTTAACCCATCCATTCTAATTCTCACTGATCTTAGCCAAAAGGCTGGGAAGTGATGTCTAACTTTAATTCTCAAAAACTCATAAGCTGATTTTAAATAGGTTAGGCCTCATACTAATTCTTGAAGTTTCTAGTTACGAAATAAATATTCTGAACTATAAACGAAGCTCTTTTCTCAAAGCCTACAGATGAATTAATCCAATTCAACTGTGAAAACACACTTTCTAAACCCACCGAAGTTCAATCCTAAGGATTTGTAAAGCCCTGATACAACCACTCATACCAATTCACTGTGATTGTTCTATAGCGTCTACCAGGCTGTCTGTACAGCTAAAACATTTATATCCTCAAGAAGGTTCAAATCAAATGCACACTATTAGTATGCTTAAAATTACTGACTTTTGTTTCTCTAGGGAAATAGATGCCAGTTTATTTCAGGTGTTCCTACAGACAGGCCCAACAGGTGGAAAACGACGAGTCAAAACACTAAACAATTCCCTTTTCATGGGACAGAAGCCACACCAAATGTAGGTCAAAGTCCTGTAACACTAAAACATGCCTAAGAGCTACAAACTACAAGTCTGATTCCGATTTATGGCAAATACCTGCTTAATGAATGACTTTGCCATTTGATTACTGACTTGGGTATAATCATATGCATTATCTAATACCCAGAATTTGGATTTGCCATGCACTGCAATTCAAAAGTGCACAAGCAACACAATGAAAAACACCTCAATCTACTTATTGCCAAAGATAATTCCACAAGTTACTAAGAGCATTGATTCCTTGTTGGCAATCTTATCTGCTTAGGTTGCCACACTGATTTCTTCTACGTTGCCAAAGTTTTCCTCAGCATCACGTATTTACATGTATGGGGGAACTAAGAGGTCCAATCACCTACTTTAAAACAAATGGGGAAGGAAAAAAAAAAAAAACACACATGTAAAGTCATGAAAATGAGAGCTTCCTTGGTATTACGTCCCATAGGATACATTACCATGTCGCTTCCCATCATGGAACCACTCATGGTTGCTGGTGGAACTCCAGGGTTAGCTTCATAACCTATGCCACCACCACCACCTAGAGGTGGAAATTTCTGGCCTCCTGAACCATATGGATCTAGGAAACAAAGACGACGGTCACAACTCCAGGGGATCACTGCCTGCCAGCGACACTGGTGATTTAGAGTCACACTCACCTCCCATGTTCATCGCTCCTCCGCCACCCATTCTCATGTCTCTTTCTCTCTGAAAGAAGAAAATTTCATTCATCGCTTACTCCCCAGCCGCACCAAGCACTCCTTTGTTTTCTTTTTTACAAACAGACTCTCAGGGCTGAGAATATAGCAGGCGGTACAGCACCTGCTTAGCAAGTGCCATGTCCTCAGTTCAATTCCCAGCACCAATAAATAAAATAGACAGGTTCTCACAAGGTTTGGAGTTTGAGTCCCCACACAAAAAAAGAGAAGACAGACAGGGTCTCATTATGCTGGGATTACAGGTATGCGTCCACCACAACTGGCAACACCAAGCCTTCTTGAACTATAAAAATTGTAAGGTTCAACAGCATTTTTTTCTACCGATTGAAGTGTTTTTAAAACTCACTACAGTAAAACCTGTGCCTAGTGTGGCAATGTAGGCCTGTAATAAGCTCAACTCTGGGGAGAATGAAGCAGGATGATCCTGACAGTTTGTAACCAGCCTGTGCTACATGTAAGTTGAAGCCTAGACTGGATTGCAGGGCTGAACAGATCCTGTCTCCAAATAAACACATGAAATACAATTAGTATTTTGAAAACCAGCCAGACTCAATTATCGACAGACATCTATCCATATGCTGGATATGGTGGTGTACATCTTTAATCCAACACCTCAGAAGCACGGTGCAGCAGGATCCCAAGTTTGAGCTCAGCCTGTGCAATTTATAGACATCCGGTTTCAAAATAAAAGGCTGGAGATATAGCTCCATGCAAAGGCCTTAGGCTCAATTTCCACTACTAGGGGAAAAAATGACCTATGAAATACTTTTCATTCCAATGAAACATTTATACAAGGAGCAGAAAACAATTAAAACTCATGGCAATTAGACATAGACACCACTATAAGATGTTCTTCATCCAGTTGAATAACCTTTCATTCTAGATGCCTACAAACATCTGTAGAACTCCACCTAGACTGCAATAATACTTGACTTACTGGATCCATGTAGCCCATTCGACTGTAACTTTCCTCTCTTTGCCGTCTCATCTGTTCTTCCATCTCACGCTGGCGAATCATCATCTCTTCCTCCCTTCTACGCCGTTCCTCCTCTTGCCTGCAAATATCCATCAGGTATGTAAGTCAGTGTCACTTCTATCTCTTGAAGTTCAATTTGAAAAAAGCTAGCAGTTTGCCCGAGAATGTTACAAAGTGCAGGTTACAACAAAAAACCACAAAGGCCTACATTAGCCTGAGTTTAGCAGCACAGCACAAGTGACATTCTGGCAAAGAAAACTAGCTTCATTACCAAATACCAGATCAATTTTAAGAGTGTGTTAAATCAACACTGACCAATTATTTAACCCCTCTACCTTCACCTGATTTACCTGGAAAAGTTACTAAGATCTTGTCTAAATGTCAGAACATTAACATAGAAATGAAAAGTTGCTGGGGATATAGCTCAGTGGAATAAGCACTTGCCTAGCAAGCGCAGGGTCCTGAGTTCGAGCCCCAGTACCGCAAAAGAAAAAAAAAAGGGAAAAAAAAGAGAAAAGTTTACCTCAACTGCATTTCTTTACGTTTCTGCATTTCTTGATTGTGAAGTTCTTCCATACGTCTTAATTCTTCTTGGCGCCTCATCAAATCTGTTACAAAATGTTTTACATTCATATTACTAGGTTCTGATGAGCTTCAAAAGTAAAGCTAGGGATGTAGCTCAGCAGCAAACACCGGCCAGGCAGGCCCAAGTTCCTGAGTTTGATTCCTGGTACAAAAAGGAGAAAGTAACAGACCCTACCAGTAAAACTCAGGGTATCTCTTACCTTGGCGCAAAAGATTTGCCTGGTGCTCATGATAGGCATCTTCCATTTCGCTTTCCAACTTGTCTTTTGCATCCTTCATGTTTTTTTCAACTTGTTCCCTTTGTTGTTTCTCCATTTCATCCAAAGATTTCCATCGTTGAGAATATTCATACTCAAATGTGCCATGCTGAGCAAAACGAGGTGGTGTTTCCCTCTCCCTGACAACATAAAAATTTAAACATAAACCTATCTGTAGATGCTCGTTAAGCAATACTACCTAATTCATTAAAAAAAAAAAATCTGGTTCAGCTAGGAATATGATTCCATGATAGAGCAATAGCAGTTAACAGCAGAAGTTACTGCGCAGGCACAAGGCTCTGGGTCTGATCCCCAGCACTGCAAAACAAGCCCAAACAACCTCCAGCCTATCATTTGAAAAGAATACAAGAGCCGGGCATGGCGGCACACGCCCATAATCCCAGCACTTGGGAGGCTGAGGCAGGAGGACCATCGCAAGTCCAACACCAGCCTAAGCTACAAAGTGAGCTCAAGGGCAGCCAGAACTGCATAGTGAGAACCTGCCTCAGAAAGACAAAAAAGAAAAAAAACCACCTTGTTGCACAAAATGAATACTCCCAAAATAATACAGCAACAAAAACTAAGGCATGTTCAATGTGGCATATCAGATTACTTTGCTGGTTGATACTGCTTATTCAAAAGAAGTCATCTCTTCAAACTCACTGCATTATTTCTCTTGCACTCTTTACTTTTTCTCTCTTGTTCTGCCTACTAGTTCTAACACAAGTTGCAAACATAAGTATTATTTATCCAAATTGCATCAACTTAGTAAGGACTAATACATAATCACATCTTTTTAAGCCAGTCTCACTACGTAGGCTGGGATGAACTCATATTGGCCAGGGTGGCCTCAAACTCCTGGTGATGCTGCCCTCTCACCCGCTCCCATTACAGGGGAGCACCACAAAGTACAGCTCACCTACTTTTCCTATAGCTCAAAGCCTAGAAAATGCACTTAACTCACAAAAGGAGCTCAACAGATTCAAAATAACTTTCAGCAGGCTTTCCCTTTTTTTGGGAAACACAAGTCTTGCTATGTAGTTTAAACCAACCCCAAACTCACCCTACAGCCTCAGCCTCCCAAAGGCTTGGATTACAAAAGTGCATCACCACACACAACTCCTCTTACATTTAAAAGTCTACCTGAGCCTTGGGCAGGTGTCATTTCAACCAGCTAGTTAGCTGTCTTAGATAAATCTGGTAACACTATCCTTTTTATTTTTCCTGTTATCAACATTAACCAAAACATGCAATTCTGGGTCATCTTGTCTTTAAAATGATTGGATTAGTACCAGTTAAGTACTGCAAAAAAAAAAAAAAAAAAAAAAAATCAAATCTTACTTTTGATACATTGGATTCTTCTGGGCAAGTTTTTCAGGAAGACCATCTTCATCATCCAACTGTTCAAGTGGTTCCACAATGACTGGTCGAGGCGTTCTGAGAACAAAAAATGCTTCCATCTTAACTTTGTTCCAGTTTTTATGGCAAAATACTCATAAAAAATTATCAAAAACAATAACAATAAAACAAAGACAACTTACGTTGTCAGTAGGAAAACACCTTCACTGCATCTTTCGAATGCTTTTCTTGCTGCTGGTTTAGAAGCAAATTCAACTATGCCTTTCCCTGTAGATCTTCCGCGATCATCCACAATTACCACGGCCCTTTCAATAGGACCAAACTGGCTAAAGGCTTCTTCCAATAGTTCATTGGAAACATAAGGTGAAAGATTACGAACAGACAGGGCAGCAGCATGTGTGGCAAAACGAACTCGAAGCTGTCTACCCCTCATGGGCGTGTCATCAAGTTCAGCTTTTGCAATTTCAGCCAAGGCTCTAGATTCCTGTAGACATGAGATTCTCATATTAATGGCTTCAAATCTGGCTAAGGATCACTCCCAAATTGTCACAACCCTTATTCCTACTCCTTCCAGACCAATTCAAGCACCACATTCATGCAGGGTTCCCTGATACCACCCCGTACCAAACTTACACAAACAATTCTACTTAAGAACCTGACCGTTACACTTACAAGCTTAATAAATCCGAATCCTTTGCCTTTATTGATGAAAACCTCTCCCGGCTCTCCATATTTAGCGAACAGTCTTTTGAATTCATCCTCCGTGATATCCGCAGGTAGATTCCCCACGAACAACCGGCAGCGCTGCGTGTAAGTTTTCTCTCCTGGCCTCCTCAACAGAGACAAGTTGGCTTTAAAGCCCTAATAGAAAAAGGGGGTTGCTCAGACACCAGTGACCCCTACTAGCAGAAAACCCTAAAAACGAATTTTTGCTTTTCCCGAATCGAACAAGCTGATCAATGGCTTTTCGGTTCCGTTTAAAATCAGAGCCAGATTTTACTGTACTTGTGAATTTCCAAAGTCAAAGGTCTAATGCCCAGCACGCTCTGCACAGCAGTCGCACAGCGCCTCGCCCACCACCTACTCCTCCTCAGCGACCGTGAGCCACACAAGCTCCGGAGCATCCTTCCCGCTTAACCTTCGGGCCGGGGAAGCGGCTCAGCGGCGCAGGGCCAGCACGGCAAGCGCGAGGCCCCGACTTCGACTCCCCATACCAAATATGAGAAAGAAAAACACAAAACCCAGCACTGAACGTCAGTCCGCGCACAGTCCCAGCGCCCCGCCCCGCCGCGCACGCGCCCTTCGGGCCGCCGACAAAATGGAGGCCGCGGCGCGGCGGAGCGGGGGGCGCCGCCATCTTAGCGGAGCCGCTGCGCCGCAGTCGCGGACTCACCTCCGAGTCGGAGATCTTCTCCTCGCTGCGGACGCCGGGCCCGCCCGGCGGGGGTCCCTGGTGGTGCTGCTGGTGGTAGGGCGGGTGGTGCTGGCGGCCGCCGCGGGGCTCCCCGCCGCCGCGGTGCGGGGGCTTCGGGTGGCCGCCGGGCGCGCCGAGGCCCGGGCCGCCGACAGGCTTGGGCCCGCCCGGCATCTTGCCGCCCTTAGGGCCGCCGGGCCCTGGTCCCTGCTTCGGGCCGGGGCCCGGGCCCGGGACGCCAGCAGGAGGCGGCGGCGGGCCCGCGGCCTGCGGCGGAGTGGTCGGGACCCCGCCGGCCGGCGGCGCGGGCGGCGGCGCGCCGGGAGGGGCCGCGGGGCCACCCGGCGGCGGCGTGGGCGCGGGGCCCGGGCCCGGCGGCGGCCCGGAGGTCGGCGGGGCGGCGGGCGGGGCCGAGCCGGTGGCGGGCGGCGCGCTGCCCACGCCGGGCGCCGGGCCGGGCCCGGGGGGCACGACGGGCTTGGCCGACTCCTGCGGCGGCGGCGGCGGCTGGTGCGGCGGCGGGGGCTGGTGCGGCGGCTGCTGGTGCGGCGGGGGCTGCTGCGGCGGGGGCTGCTGCGGCTGCTGCGGCGGGGGCTGTTGCGGCTGCTGGTGCGGCGGCGGAGGCGGGATCGGGGGCTTGGGGCCGCCCGGGCCCGGGCCCATGGGGCCGCGGTTCTGATTGAGGCCCATGCCCGGCGGCGGGGAGCGGAAGTCGTGGAGGCCGCCTCGCCCGCCGCCGCCTCCGCGCCGGTGGAAGCCGCCGCCGCCGCCGCCGCGACTCCGGAACCGATCCCGAGACATGTCTGTGGTCAAGGGGCGGTCGAGGCAGAAGCGAAGAAGACGCTCAGGGAACGTGGAGGCCACCTTGCTTCGCACAAAATGGCGGATGACACAGGCGGCGCGCCGCCTTTGTCCTCTGCTTTTATGGGCCGGTTTGGCATGGCACCGCCCATAACTCGATCGACAGCTCCGATAGCCAATCATAAGAGCGGTACTTGATCCACCCGAAGTTACGTACGGAAAATCTCTCCTATTGGCTGCGGGGTGAGAGGCGGGAGGCGTCCGGAGGCTGAGGTTTCCAGTTGGCAAATGAGCGGAGAAGGCGTAGGCGGAACGTCAACTGTGATTTGCTGGGACAAATTTGAATGAGCATGCCAAGACAATTTCCCCGTAAAAGCCGATAACGGAGGGCTCTGTGAACTCTTGGCGAGAAGAGTTGGAGGTCTCTTTTCTTTCTTGATTTCCTCTAGTAGCTGTCTTTGCCCAGAAAAACAGATTTTCTCCTGTTCAAAGTTATAAACTGAAAAAAAAAAAAAAGTTATAAACTGGGTGCCCACGATCTAGCCTATGCTGTGCAGGGCCAATGAAATGAGAATTTTACTAATTTCAAGCACACAATGTTATTGCGTTGTAACCCTATAAGAATACACATTTGCTGAAATAGTAGCTTTGTATTAGACGATTAGAAACCGAGCGTGGTGGCGCACGCCTGTAATCCCAGCAGTCGGGAGGCTGAGGCAGGAGGATCATTGTAAGTTCGAGACCACCCTGGGCAACAAAGTGAGCTCAAGGCCAGCCTGAGCTGCCCCTCAAAAAGACAAAAGAAAAAAAAAAACCAAAACAACCAAACAAAAACCTTTGTATTAGGCTTGAGTGGGTGGTTGCACTCTATTCAAAAAGATCCTTTAATTGTCTATGTACATAATGATTTACCAATACAAATCACAGGAGCCTGGCAGTTTGGGGAATTTAGCAAGAGCTCATCAGAAAATAAGAAATTTAAAATAGGCGGCTGGAGGATGTAGTTCAGTGTGAAGCCCTTGGGTTCTATCCCCAGTATCACCCCCCCACACACGCACTCACACATTAAACTGGGCTTTTGCCGTGCATGGTAGTGCACGCCTGTGCTCCCGGTGCTGGGCTACTCGTGCGTTTGAGGCCAGGCTAAACTACATAGCAAGACTCTTGTCTAAAAAAAAATTAAAAATTTTAGTCAGGTATAGGGGCCTGTGATCCCAGCACTTGGGAGGCTGAGGCAGTAGGATAGTTGTGAATTCAAAGCCAGCCTCTGCTACAAAGTGAGCACAAGGCCGGCCTGAACTGCATAGCGAGACCCTGTCTCAAAAAGACAAAAAAAATTTTTTGTTGTTGTTAAAAGGCCTGGCTTGGTGCACGTCTGTAATCCTAGCGCTAGGGAGGCTGAGGCAAGAGGATCCCAATTTCAAGGGCAACCTGGGACCTGGGCTACCTGGAAAGTTTGATGCCTGGGCTACGTGGTAACACCTTGTTTTTAAAAAAAATCCTTCATGTTTGTCCTCCCATGTGCTAAGGAAGTCCTCTACCCCTGAGCTACATTTTTCAGCCTCTGTCTAGCTTCTTTGAAATCCATTAATTGTACCTGTTAGTACTCCTCCTAGTTAGTGTCACCTCTGAGTGGTCAGAAAAATACAGTGGATCTTTTAGTGCTCCTCAACACTCCCTGCCCCCCCCCACATGTTGTATTGTTCTTGCTGCTTCCCGAAGCAGCTCTGGAGGCCCTGCTTTCTGTTCCCTAGTTGCGCTCTGGTAGCCGTCTCTGTCCTGCCTCTGTTCTAAATGTTGATATTTCACAGTCATCTTGACTTTTTTTTTTAATTTTGTGTCTTTTTTTTTGAGTCAGGGTCTCACTATGCAGTTCGGGCTGGCCTTGAGCTCAGTTTGTAGCTGAGGCTGGCTTCCAACTCGCAATGATCCTCCTGCCTCAGCCCCCTGAGTGCTGGGATCACAGGTCTATGCCTCCACACCTGGCTTATTTATTGTAAATGTTTGTTCAGCAAGGTGTAATTACAAACATGGTGAATGGGCCCGGGATATAATTCAGCAGCACAAGCACCTGCCTGGCAAACACAAGGTCTTGAGTTTGATTCCCAGTACCAAAAAAAAAAAAAAAAAAAATGGTGAACATTTAAGAATTTATCCCAGATGGGTGTGGTGGTGCACACCTGTAATCCCAGCACTTGGGAGGCTGAGGCAGGAGGATCGCCATGAGTTCAAGACCAGTCTAGGCTATATAATGAGTTCAAGGCCAGCCTGCACTACGCATCAAAACCCTGTCAAAAAAAAAAAAAAAGTATTCTAGAAGAAGACATGTTGCCATTAATCCCACCCAAAATGTATACTGAAAATACTCTCTCTCACTCAAACACACTTACCAATCATCGTTCTTGGCAATGCGTCTTATTTTTTTTTTTTCTTTTTGCGGTACTGAGGATCGAACTCAGGACTCTGCACTTGCTAGGCAGGTGCTTATTCCACTGAGCTATATCCCCAGCCCCGGAAATGCGTCTTACTACAAGTTTGCTTTTTAGTTAAACACACACTGCATTTCCGGGTTGCCCGTCTGATAGAGCACTCACTTCAGTTTGAGCTTATTGTCCTCCTTCCCCCCTCCGCTTCTGTTCATGGCTCAGTGGTCACAGGTGTAACCCCCCAGCGTCTGGTCACCTCCAACGCTCTCTCCTCCTCTCCCGCTTTGGTGTTCCGCTCCTTCCTCTCCCCCATATTATGGTCACCTCTGCATTTGCTCCTGCGGGTTCCCACCACTACCTGTAAAGTCTCTAGTTCACACATTCTTGTCACTGATCATCCCTTCTTTTCCTTCTGGCTCGCTTATGATAGTGACCTGGTGATATTTTGAGCTCATCAAAACCTCCAAATCATTGATTGTTACTTTTTTCGCTATTTCTTACATTGCCATATTCATAATTTGCCTCATCCATTGTTTGTTGATGTTGTTTTGAGACAGGATCTTGCTGTGTAGTTCAAACTGGTCTTGAAGTCACTATGGAGCTCAGGACGACCTTAAACTCCCAGGGATCCTCCTGTCTCAGCCTCCTAAGTGCTGGGATTATAACCTTGTGCCACTATACCCAGCTTGCCTCAACCATTTTACTTATTTTTAATCTTTTTGAGAGGGTTTCACTGTACAATTCAGGCTGGCCTTGAACTCGCTTTGTAGCCCAGGCTGGCCTTGAACTCAGCGATCCTCCCACCTCAGCCTCCCAAGTGCTGAGATTACAGGTGTGCGCTGCCACCATGCCTGGCAGGGGGTTGGTTTTTGCTTGGAAATCTTTGCAAATCTCTCAAGAAAATTCACCTTTCCACTTTCACAGGTAGCTTTTCTCCTGCTTTCCCTCTTAAACCTCTACATTTCTTCTCTTACCCCACTATAATTCAGGTTTCCTAAAAGTTTCCTATAATTTCCAGATTTCTTTGCTAAAATAAAAATCACAGGGGAATGTTTGCGTCCAAATTGCCTGCGTTATTTTCTTGTTTGGTGAGAGATTTGTCTTTGTACCTTGCAAAGAGCAAACCCTCCCTTGTGCTACAGATCCCACTCTCTCCAGCCTTATCAGTGATTTTTCCTTCATGTATCATCTGGTTGTCCTAATGGAGATTTACCATGTTAAAAACCCACAACCTGAGGATGGAGCTCCGTGGTAGAGTGCGTGCCTAGCAAATGGCAGGCCCTTGGTTTGATCCTTAGCACCACACAAAATAAAAATAAAGTCCTTCCCTTTAGCCTGCCTCCTTGTTCCTTAGCTCCTCTGCCGTGAACTCTGGAAACGGGTTGTCTACGTTCGTGGTCTCCGTTTCTTCCCCTCTATTTCGTATTCGCTCCCTTCTAATCTTTCTAACCTGTTCTTCCTTAGCTAATGAAAAGGAAATCAAGCTCTGTGTTGCTTCTTCCAATCAGCACTTTATGCTTGTCCTTTGTGGGTTTGTTTCTGTCTTTTTGAGACAGGGTCTTCGGCCGGGGTTACTGCTCAGCAGCATAAGCCCTTGCCTGGCAAGCCTGAGGCCTATGAGTTTGATTCCCAGCACAAAAAAAACCGAGAGACAGGGTCCTGCTACGTAGTTCAGGCTGGCGTAGAACTCATTCCGCAGCCCAGGGTAGCCTTAACTCACAGAGATCCTCCCGTTTCAGCCTCCTGAGTGTCAAGATTATACCTGCCACCACGCCTGGCTCTCTGCTTGTCTTTTTAACCTGTCTTTCATTAAACGCTTTCCCCCACTGTCCTGTGACACTGTTCTTTCTTTGCGTGTGTGGCTTTTTGAGACAGGGTCTCACTGTGCCGTTCAGGCTGGACTTGCACTCACTTTGTAGCCCAGGCTGGTCTCGAACTTGCAAAGATCTCCTGCCTCAGCCTCCCGAGTGCTGGGATTACAGATGTGGGCCACCACACCCAGCCTGAACTATTCTTTTTTTCCTTCCAGAATACTAAGAATTGAATCCAGGGTGTTCTGAAGGTACTGAGGGTACGGAGCTACATCCTTAGCCCTTTTTTAATTTTGCCTTTTGTTTTTTTGTTAGCTTGTTTGGGTTTTCCTTTTTTTTTTTTTGGTACCAGGAATTGAACTCAGGACTTGTGCTTGCCAGGCAGGTGCTGTTTATTTTTTATTTTGAGAAAGGGTATCGTTAAATTGCCCATACTGGGCTCAAACTTGTGGTCCTCCTGCCTCAGCCTCCCAGAGTGCTAGGGCTACCTGTGCATACTACCAAGACTGGCTTCATTTAATTTTTGAAACTAGTCCTTGGTATGGTTCTGCATTCATCTGTTGTCTTTCTCCCACTTAGACTGGGCTGTGCTACTGGTAGTTAACTAGAATCTAGGTACTTACTAAATATTTTGTTGAATGAATGAATGAAAATCAGTAAATCACATTGGTAAAGAACAGGCTCCTGGGCTGGGGATATAGCTGACCCTGCCAGACCCTGCCAGGCAAGCACAAGGGCCTGAGTTCGATCCCCAGTACCGCAAAAAAAAAAAGAGAACAGGCTCCAGCAGTTTCGTCCCATCATCCTCCACTTTTCTGACGCGCTCCCTAAGAGTATACACTCTTCCAGGAAGTTGTCAGGACTAAGTGCTTAGGAAATACCAGCTACTGTTAATTTTAAAAATACCTCACTGATCTGTGAAGGAACCTGAGTGTCACAGCTCAAAGGACAAGTGGAATTCAGTAATAACAACCTAGTTAGCTTGTTTTTTGAAAGTCTATAGTTTTTTGGTTGTTTTTTGGTACTGGGGAGTTTATAGTTGGTTTTTTGTTGTTGTTTGGTTTTTGAGAGGGGGCTTCACTAAGTTGTTCAGGCTGGGCGCAGACTCCTGATCCTTCTACCTCCACCTCTCAGAGTGCTGGGGTTACAAGCATGGGCCACCGCCACGCTTGGCTAAACCTGTCCTTTAAATTCCTTTCAGAAAACAGCTGAGTATGGTGCGCACCTGTAATTTTCCAGCCCTCAGGAGGTTGAGACCAGAGGATCATGGGTCCAAGTCCAGGCTGAGCTGTAGGCAAGACCCTCTCAAAAAGAAAAAATGATCTTTGCTTTTTGTTTTTTGCATTAGATTGGACCAGCCCCTCAGGTCCCAGAGAGCCAGGTGAGGCTTCCCAGGAGGACCACGCTGGCTCCAGCTTCATTCAACATTGGTACCAATTATTGGGTAACAGGCACATTGTATAGGACCAGGCATGGCTTAAGTGAGGACAGAAGTTCTGGGGAGGGAGCTGCTGGTGCACAAGAGTCGGTGGGCCTTCTCTTCCAGAAAATCTGGCAGTGCCTCACAGTATAGGAACACAGCCCGTAGGAGAGAGCTGCATCGTGAGCATGTCGGTCGCCCTCTCAGAGCCAACAAGGGCCCCACCAGGGGGCTCCACCAGACATTCCAATAAAGAACATTAAGGGTGCTTGGGGCTACACCAGTGACGGGTGGGCTTGTCCAGGGCAACTTCAGCTGGTCATCTTCAGGCCACCTCATGCTGTTTCCTCCTCCCTGCTCTTCCCAGCCCCATCACGCTCCTCCAGCTGCTCCCGATGTCACACACAAGCAGCAGGGCCACCAAAGTGTTGGGCACAAGGACGTCTGGATGCTCGACAAGCTGTGTCTGACAGAAGTGTGAATTATACCAGCACAGGCTTTAGAATGACTTAAGGAATGCAAAAAGCTGACCTTTCTTTCATCTAACAAGTTGCTCTACTAACCCAAAGAAGGGAAAGAGAAAGCAACTGTCTCTCACCCAGACAGCGACTTGTTCAGATGCTTTCTTTTCTTTTTTGTCCTTTTGAGACAGGGTCTCGCTATGCAGTTCAGGCTGGCCTTGAGCTCACTTTGTAGCCCAGGCTGACCTCAAACTCAACTCACCCACGATCCTCCTGCCTCAGCCTCCCGAGTGCTGGGATTACAGGCATGCGCCACCACGCCCAGCATGTTCAGATGCTTTGATGCTTCAGTATACAATAAAACCACAGAAATTTTCCTGGCACTAAAAAAAAAAAAAAAAAAAAAAAAAAGTTCAGATTATACCAACTGCATCTAGAAAGAAACAGGCCCTGACTTCCCCCATTTCACTTAGTGGGGTTGCTTGGGGACCATTTGCTTTATATCAGACGCTCCTTTATCCTAACCCTCCCAACAATCTTACGAGCTATATACTATTTTAATCTGATTTTACAGACAAGAAAAGCGGGGCTTGCGGAAGCCGAGTAGCCGAGTGCTTTTCCCAGCATCACACAGGTAATAAAGAGTGCAGTTAGGATTTGAACCCAGAGCTCTCTGACTAAAGTTCCAGCTCTTCGCTGCCCTACTCTGCTTGCTCCTCTTTTGTCCTCCCTGTTGATGGTTGGCTTTAGTTATGTTATTTTTTGGGGGGTGGGTGACGAGATTTTGCTAAGTTTCCTGAGCCTGCTTCGAGCTCTTTCTGCCTCAGCTTCCAGAGCAGTGGTATTACAGGGGCATGCTGTTATGTACTGTGTGTTTGGTTCGTTTTGGTTTTCTGGCCTCAGCCTTCTGAGTACTGGGATTATAGGACGTGCCATCATGCCTGGCTCCTCCCTACTGTTAGTGTACTAAAAGGTTGATTTTTCTCATATGATAAGGAATTTCTAGGGCTTGGGGACATAACTCAGCAGCAGAGCACATGCAACCCTGCGGGTTCATTCCCCAGCAGTGCAAGAGAAAGAAAATCCGCCTCAGATAAGAGCCAAGATCATCACAACTGTCAAAACAGCATTTGTTTTATACGAGGCGCTATAGTAAGTACTTACCACTGAGTTCTCACTACAGCTCTCATTTTACAGAGGAAAAAGCCACCACCACTGTCATCCAAACTAAGGCAGCGACAGTTTCTTACCTGGACCTCTCTAGTGGTTTTCTCACTTGTCATCGTATCTGCTCTCGTTCCCAGGACCCGCCAAAACTATCACTTCAGAAAATACATCTGGTGCTTCCACTCTCTTCTAAACTCCTCACTGGCTGGGCACATGGTGGTGGTGGTAGGTACCTGTAGCCCCAACTACTTGGGAGGCTGAGGCAGGGGGATCATTTAAGCTCAGAAATTCAAGACCAGATTGAACAACGGTGCAGAGAGCCCTGCCTCTTCTAGAAAAGCAAAAGTTTACATAAACTCATTGTCTTCTCACAGTCCTTGGGAGAAAATACAATTCCCTAAACGGCTAAGAGCTCCAACCCCTGGCCAGGACCTCCGTCCTCAGCCTGCTCTCTCCCTCCTGCATTCTTTCCCATATTCCAGTCACGCTGGCCGCCTTCTCGTTGTTTTGATTTATTCCCCTTTCCCCGCGCTCTCTCTCCCTGGCCACCGTCTCCCCAGCTTTGGCTGTCACTGGTGTCTTCCAGAACTTGACTCACACTTACGCTTGTCTGGAGGCCTTCTGTGACCCTGGGGACCCATGGCTTCATCTGATTAGTGTCCTGTGCTCAGAGCCTCCCAACACTCACCCCTGTGTGGTAGAGACTTGCTAACTTGCCTGCCCCAAACTGTAGGAGCACGGGGCTAAGGACGGAGATGCCCTACGATACCCAGTATGTAGTTGAATGAATACGTGAGTGAGTCCATGAATCCTTCCTTTCCTGACTCACCGAACATAGAAATGATTAGTTCCAGATATTATACACAACTCTGTAGTTCGCCCTGGGGCAAATGGTCATGCCTGCGTGGTATGTAGGTATGCAACCTTCACCTTGTAGTCCTTTGAATGTGGGTGGACTTCCACTTCACACACTCGAATTACACTAAATGAAAGTTATCATTATCTTTGTCTTCTGGGGTGAGTTTTTATGTGGCCTCGAGGGGCAGAGGGTAGCGGTGACATACCTGATGACACACGCCGCTGCGCCCTAATGAGCAGTGACTGAATTACCCACATTGGCATCTTCCGCGGCGCCCCAGGGCTTGAGAAACCTTGGGCAGCTCCGCTACATCCGCTTCGCACTTCTCTTTCGATTTTGCTGAGACTATTCGTTTTCTGGATCTCTAAGAACTTGGCCCAGAAGCTCTACTCACTCCACAGAGAGCTGAAGTTACTTTGGGGACAGAAAAGAAGAAAATGGAAGGAGCGCGTCTAAATGTACAACTCCAGCCCTCAGGGAAGTGGTTGGTTCTCGGATGGGCCCGACTGGCAAACTCCCTGCTGCAGTGAAGATCCTCACCACTAGGTGTCTCAGCGGCCGTGCCACTCCCCGCATCTCCTCGGAATGCGGCTAGCTGCCCACGCTGCCTTTCTCCATCGTCACCTCCAAGCGAATAACCTCTGAGGGCTCTGTTTAATGCCCGAGTAAATGCCTCCAGCACATCAATCACTACCTAGATCACCTCTACTCCTAACAGACACCCTGGATTAACAGCAGTTATCTTGCTCCGTTATTGCTTTCCTTTAGGGAGAACACGCTGTGTTTGTGGGACATTTAATTGTTTTCCTCTCTGTATTTCTTCATTGTGGGGGTTGGGCAGAAAGAGGTCTCCCTCAGTCTCCGCCTGTGATGATCACAACAGTGATCTGATTAGCCTCATTGCTTCCCGCCACAGTGAACCAAATGGCTTTCCAGGCTGTTCCCACGCAGCGCTTTAGGCTGGAAGGTATTTACTACTCTTCTGCTGCTTCTAAATTTTGGACTGATTTTAAAGGTCAAGAAAGCTAGAGTATAAAGCACTACCGAATGGAAAAAGATAGCTCAGAGGCAGATCTTTGTATATGAATTTTCACTGTGAAAGGACATCGGAAATCAACTAGAAGGGAAGAAATGTTCAACAAATGGCATTGGACTAATTTCTACATAATCAAACTAATTCCAGGGGAATTAAAGAAATACACATATTTTAAAAAGAAATACAGGATGAAAGAATAAGAAAAACAGAACTGACTATCAGGTTATTGTCAGGAATACGAATTTCTAAGATTTAACATGATAAAGCAAATTACAAAACAAAATATCAAGAGCCAGGCGTGGTGGCGCACACCTGTAATCCCAGCACTCAGGAGTCTGAGGCAGGAGGATCTTTGAGAGTTCGAGGGCATCCTGGGCTACAAAGTGAGCTCAAGGCCAGCCTGAACTGCATAGTGAGACCCTGTCTCAAACAGACAAAAAAAGAAATCATTAAATTTCCCTACATTAAGGTTAAAAATCACATATGAAAACAGAGAGTAACAGAAATAAAAATCAGACTAAAAATACAGTTCTAAGAAAAAATCTATATGAACAAGCACAGGGATAATATTCATCCTCACTAACAGAAGGTGTAATTCTTCGTCTAAGTGAACACAAATTGAAATAGCTACTACTGACATGATCGTTTTGGAAAGTAACGTACCCTTTAGCTAAAGCACCCCCTGTTCATTCACTATTCAGCACACACCTTCTGTGTGCCTGGTAGGTGCTGGAATCCAGCCAAATTTTAAACAGGGAAAAACCTATAAGTACAAATCCATTGTCTCAACATGATCGGTAACAGCCTCAAATTGAAAACATGCCACATTATTCTCCAAAAGCAAGGTGACCAACCGTCTTATCCTGATTGCGCAGGACAGTCTTGGTTTTTGCCTGATTCCCAGTGTAATTCCAAACGGACACCCCTCACAATTTTCTGGCTGGCAGTAGACAAGCGTTCTGAGAACAGACAATTGCAAAAAAGCACCACTGGGATCAGCCACAGTGCATTGAGTTACTAAGGTTGGGTGTCTTCTGGTTTTCTCTCTCATTCTCTAGTAATTTCCAGATTTTTCTAAAGTACACTTTACATGCACTAACTCATATAATCTTCTTTCTGTTTTGTTAATTTATGTAATTTTCACAACACCCTACATATTTTGGCTTTTTGGGACAGGAGTTCACTGTGTAGTACAGGCTAGCCTTGAACTCACAGTGATCTTCCTGCTTCAGCCTCTTGAATGCTGAGATGCCAGGCATGTGCCAACATGCCCAGCTTCATAATTATTTTTTTGTTATTTTATCCCTTCCCCTTTAAGATAAGGAAATTGAAATAGTGGGATAATAAGTCACCCAAAGGGAAACTTATTAAGAGGTGGCAACAGGATTGGTATCCAGTTTGTATCAATGTAACACTGTTATTTTGCCTATAAGGACAACTACACATACAGTGGTCACTCACCTATCACGGGAGTTCCATTCCAGACACTCCCTTGATAGGTGAAAATCTGCCAGGTAGCAGTGTTATATTTCTTTTATTATTTTCATATATTTTAAGGCTTTATAAACCCTTCTCACACTCCCTTCTCACACTCTTATTAACCTTTCCCACACTTTATAAACGCTTCATATGCTCTTAATCACTTTCTACACTCTTAAATCTATGCAATTTTAACAACATGTAAAATTCTATACGGGTACTTGACGTGAAGTGGACAAGGAGAGATGCTGAACGTACGGGCACAGTGGGGGAGAATAAACAGACCGAGGCTATGGTTACTGACACACAGAACACAGTGCTGTGGTTGGTCGCCTTCCATCCCATCAGCCGATTCTGTGCCATGTACAATCTCCCTCTGACAGATTTGCACAAGCAGTAGGGGCATACTGCATTTCCATTGTGTACAGGACGGGATTCATCCACTGATGAAATACAGACTGTATTTTATATTGATTAAATATTCTTTTAATGTGTTTGAATTAACATTTTTTATATTTATATTGTTTTAAATTTTTAGGCAAAAATAATTAAAATCATAAATATTATATAAATACCTCTATGCTGCAAAATCCCACACTATAGCGAAAATTCTATGATACAGAATTTTATATATATATTTTTTTGTACTGGGGATCAAACTCAGGACCTTGCTCTTGCCAGGCAGGCACTTATGCTGCTGAGCTATATCCCTGGCAATATATATATTTTAAACCCCGATACAGTGAAGCTGCAAGAAGTGAACCGTGATATAGCAGGGGATGACTGTAGTTGATTTCTTTCTTCATTAGGGAGGAGTAAAGATTACTTGTACCTATAAATGTCATCTGGAAAATGAATACAAGTACTAGCTCAAAAAACTCTATCTCTTAGAACCAAATCTATGTTCACTAATTTAAAGCACTATAAACATACATAGTTGACTTTAAAAAATATAGTGTGAGAATTCATAAACCAATAAAATGTAACGACCCCAAATACCAATTTAAGAATTTTCTGGAGGCACTGGAGATAGAACTCTGAGAGCACTCGGCTACATCACCAGAATTTTTTTTTAGACAGTGTCTTTAAATTGCCCAGTTTGTCCTCAAACTTGGAATAGTCCTGCTTTCAGCATGTCAGGATGCTAGTATTACTAATATGTGCCACTGACCCAGACAAAATTCTCTCTTTTTTTTTTGAGACAGGGTCTCACTATGTAGTTCAGATGTAGTTCAGGCTGGCCTTGAGTTCATTATGTAGCCCAGGCTGGCCTTGAACTCATGGCAATCCTCCTGCCTCAGCCTCCCAAGTGCTGGGATTACAAATGTGTGCCACCACACCTGGGCAATATTTTTCTTAACACTGTTAATGTAAATTAAATAATATGCATCACTATTTACACGAAGAAATGCAAAAAGTTATATTTTGCATATTACTAAAGATTTACTATATAATACTTTATTGAAGCTATATACACCTAACTGTATAATCCTGCCTATAATCATGTTAATCTAAAATAATTTATTTCAACCTAAAAGCACTATCATATCCTACAAAAGGACAAAAATGTATGTTGTCTCATTAATCAGGCCCTTGGCCTAACCAAGTATCAATTCACCTGAGTCGTACTTGCTAAATTCCTTTCAAGGGGGTTGAGTGTTCTTAAGCCTGCACAGCTGCAGATCCACAGATCATGTTAAGGGCAGACAGAGAACGTCTCTTCTACTAAGTGCTGATATTTGCTAGCTGATTCTCAGACACGGAATCAACATAGGCTGACTTGGGAATGAAACATATGCAGGTTCCATCCCAGCTCTGTCCCTGGCCATTGGCCCTGGGCAAGTTTCTGAAACTCTCTGAGTTTATTTATTTATAAAATGATGAGTACCAGTCTCTCCTGGGTTGGCTTGAGGATTAAGTAACCAAACCTAACACAGGATCTGACCTCTGTTAAATTCTCAGTTGGAGTTGGGTGTTGTTATCATTGTGACATCCAAGTTCTGGGAATTGTAGCTGAGGATACTTCACCAGTGATGCTCGTCATATAGCATCAGGTTTGAAAATAATCTTGCTGGCTTGAGCAGGGAAGGACATGGTGGAGGTTGAGACGGGTCCGAGAACAATAAACTCCCAAACGGTCAAATTAGAATTTAGTAGCGCTTTTAATAGTTGAGCCCAAGGGCCCCCACTCACACCTCTGTTTCAAGGCTGAGAAGTGAGAGCCCCGAGCCCATTGTATGCAGGGCTTATAAAGACAAAAACCACAATGAATACACAGGTATAGCAGGGACGTTATGCTTGGGTAACTGTCCTGTTTCTGGCAGGGACGGGCAATGCTCTTTGAGTTTTTCTGAGAAAGAACAAGGAACCTTTAAACAATAATTATGTTACCGTACATGGACTTCAGCTGTTTGAGGTGAATCGGGGGTCAAGCATGGGGTCAGTCTAGCAAGCAGCTGGGTACTTGGGCCATTACATTCCCCAGTGGTTTTTGTTAATGAATCAAATCATAGATTCATCAGCTATATCCTCACTGGGGAGGTTTTCATACCCAGTTCAGAGTATCATCAGTTTGACAGATTGAATCCTCCCCTAAATATATCTTAGCAAGCAATTTATAATGCAGGGACCAACCGTAATCGCTGTAAGTAATAGCGTTAGTGGTCCAGCTAAAGCTGTTGTAAGGGTGGTTAACCACGGGGAGGTTGAAAACAAATTTTGGAAGCAATTTTGTTTATGTCTCCTCTATTTATCTCTCTTGCCGTCTCTTTTTTCAGTTGGCTTAAACTTTGATTACTCCAGAATGGTTGGTATAGAAACAACAAATTTCTCCTAGGGCTAGACATAATCCCCCTGTTTTAGAAAAAGTAGATCTGAACCTCTTTCCTTATACACTGATTTTTTTTTTTTTTGGCGGTACTGGGGATCGAACTCAGGACCCTGCACTTGCTAGGCAGGCGCTTATTCCACTGAGCTATATCCCCAGCCCTGAATCTCTTTTCTTTTGTAAAACCATCTCAGCAAATGACCTGAGAGACTCCTCTAGCTTATTGACTGACTGTTTTAAGGTGGCTAAATCTTGGTCTATCTGTTGACTTAGTTCTTTATAATTTTGACAGAAGTAACCAGAGCGGCTGTCCCCAGTGCAGCTGATCCAGCCGTGCCTATGCCCGATCATGCTGGTATAAGGACAGGGTTCGCTCTCTTGACTCTAAGCAAACCAGTCAGGGCCAAATGCTGTCTACTTCCCTCCCCAGAATAATAAAGAACTTGGGGAAAAATATGACACAGGACACATAGTTCTGGGGAGTTTCTGTACAGCAACTTGATAAAATATACATGGGGTTATGCCAGCAGTACAAAGAAATGAGGCTCCATGAGGGGCCTCTAGGTGCAGGCTGGGGGAGTAAGTTTGATTTACAATATCAATTACATTGGTACAAATGTTAGCATAGGGAGATTTTGACACATTACAAGTTTTAGTCTTAACATAAGTGCCTTTTCTTTGTAAATCACCGAAGGTCAGAACAGGTTTTTGTAATAGTCCACTTAGCTGTGTCGTCTGGTTCCACAGGAACAGTCTTAACATGAGAATGGTGAATCTAGTGACTCTTGTTGGTGACTGTGACAGCTGTTGGTGTGCTCAAGGTCCAGAGTGAGCCGCCAAGGTGTTGCTGGGCTTTTTAGGAACCGCTTGATGTTCTCTGAAAAGATGATGAGTGAACTGGAGGAAAGGCTGACGGGCCTGTAGGGACTTAATAAGTTCTCCGTTAGTCATAGCTGCCAGGTAGTCATAATGGAGACAAGGAACCAGGGGAGGGGTTGCCCATACAAGGCCTCAAAGGGAGTGATTCCCAGGTTTAAGGAAGTACATCGCACGTGCAGAAGAGCAAAAGGAAGGAGACTCACCCAGTTTTCGCCAGACTCTAAAGCCATTTTAGTAATGGTTTCCTTCATAGTTCTGTTTATTTTTTTTTACTTGTCCCGAACTTCGAGGTCGGTAGGCACAATGTAATTTCCAATTAATCTCCAAATCTGTAGGTACATTTTGGGTCACCTGAGCTATGAAAGCCGAGCCATTGTCAGATCCCAGAGATAAGAGCAGGTCAAATCTGGGCACTATCTCACATAGAAGCCTGTTGGCCACAGTAAGAGCAGACTCAGTCCGGGTAGGAAAAGCTTCTGTCCAGCCAGTGAAGAAGGTGTCTATGAAAACTAGGAGGTATTTGTCTAATCCCATCTCAGTAAAGTCCAATTTCCAGTGGTCTCTGGGGTACAGTCTTCCTTGTCAGACTCACGAGTCTTGGGCTGCCTGCTTGGGGTTCACTCGGATGCACTGTGGGCATTTGAGGCTAGAAGCCTTCGTCAGCTGTGACAGTTTGGAAATAAAATATTGTTCCTGAAAAAAGTTCTGCCGGTTTGGTGCCCCTTAAGTGTTCTGGAGGGGAAGGTTTTGCCTTTAACTGTTGTGCTAGCCTCAAGTCCGAATCTGAATATGACAACTTAGGCAAGAACAGAGGAGGAAGCACGGGGAGGAGCTATTGGTCCCACTGGTTTTAGGGCGATAGCTCTTGCCCTTTGCTTGGCAAAGGCATTTCCTCTGGCAAGAGGGGAATCTTTTTTTCGATGTCCCCGACAGTGTATGATTGCCACCTTTTTGGGGAGCCAGATAGCAGCTAGAAGATCTAGGATCTCGGGGGCATTTTTGACATCCTTCTCTTTTTTTTTTTTTTTGAAGGAACCATCCGATGGTTCCCCTTTTTTTTTTTTTTTTTTTTCGGGACCGGGGATCGAACTCAGGGCCCTAGTGCTCAGCGGCAAGCACTTAGCCCACTGAGCTGTACCTCCAGCCCTCGGGGGCATTTTTGATTTTATTTCCCGCTGTAGTTAAGAGTCCTCTTTCCTGATAAATAGCTCCATGTACATGTACAGTTGCAAAAGCGTATCGACTATAGGTGTACACGTTTATGATTTTATAAGATCCCCACCTTAAAGCTTGAGTCACAGCTATCAATTCAGCTCTTTGGGCAGAGGATCCAGACCCCAGTGCTTGGGCCCATATTACCTCAGTCTCGGTGGTCACAGCAGCACCCGTCACTCGGCTGCTTTGACGTAGGTAGGTGCTGCCATCAGTCAAAAGGGTGGCATCAGGGTTGGCGAGGGGGACGTCTGTCAGGTCCTCTCGCAGGCTGGAGGTGGAGTCTGTGATGTCTACACAATTGCGTAGAGGCACTTGTGGGTCATCATCTGGCAGGAGGGTGGCTGGGTTTAAGGCTGTAGTGGACAGGAACTCAGTATGATCAGGATCCAACAACAATGCCTGGTATTGGACAGTGCGGGCATTGGATAGCCATCTGTCTCGGGGGGGGGGCACAACAGTTTCGATTGCATGCGGAGCCACAATCTGAAGCTTCTGTCCAAAAGTTAATTTGGTTGCCTCCTTTGTCAGGAGGGCCGTGGCTGCAATGGCCCGCAGGCAATTTGGCCATCCAGAGGCAGTGGTGTCCAGTCACTTGGAGAGATAGACGATAGGCCTCTTCCATGGGCCTAGACACTGTGTCAGTACTCCCTTTGCAATGCCTCGACTCTCTGCCACATACAGTTGAAAGAGTTTAGTCAGGTCAGGCAGGGCCAGGGCCGGAGCACTCACCAGTGCTATTTTTAGCTTTTGAAAGGCTTGTTCTTCTGTCTCAGTCCAGATTAGAGCCTCTGAGGGGTTTCCCCTGTGGAGACATGTAGCAGTTGGGCCAATTCCCCAAATCACAAGATCCACAATCCACAGTAGCCTAAGACCCCTAGAAATTTTTTTTTCTTTTTTTAGGGCAGTAAGAACCTTGGCCATTTTCTTGTTTAGTTCACGTGGGTCTTTTCTATTGTTAAAGACCTTTTGAGCCACTTCTACCAGCTGAGATAGTGGCATTCCCTTAAATCCTTTTAATCTTTGTAACTTTTATAATATCTGGGGTCGACTGAGTAACAAACGCAAGGTTTGAGGTGCGTCAATTCTCAGGTGCCTCCGGATCTGTAGGAGTGTTCTAGGAGGCGCTCCAAGGAAGCAGAGACTCCTCAGGTCTCTGGCTTACCTCTGTAACTTTAGACAAATTGGTAGGCTTCCAGGCTGCTGCCTTAAGGGCAGCCAGAAGAGTCTGGCGACACTGACTGTGAGCCCCCTTACCTCGTTCATCACTGGGATCCTGCGAGGGGAGAGTGAGAGGGAACGCGAAGTTCAGTCGGTCCGTCCGGGTCAGTGCTAGGGCTTCCTTCAGGTCCTAGGACCAGTCTGCGTCCCAGGGCACGGATGCGTTCGCGCTCTTCTGACGTGAAGAGAGTCTGAAGGAGCCGCTGGCAATCATCGCATGTGGGCTGGTGGGTAAAGAAAACAGATTCTAGGAGGGAGATGAGTTCAGTCTCCCGCAGGGGAAGGAGGGGAGCCGAGGGTGAAGGAGCGGAGGAGCAGACCGGGAGTCGGGCTGGGGAGGAGACGCAGGTCTTGGGGGTGGCTTGGCCACAGCAATAAATTCATTTTTTGGCTCCATGGAGCGTCCCCACCTGTTTAAATTGTATTTTGGGAGCCATGGAGGGGTGTCTAAGATTAGATCAACCCAAACCTGGATGTAAGCTACTTGGTCAGGTGCCCAGGAGTTTTAAAGACAACTTTTCCAACCTGTTGAGAGATAAAAAAGTTAAATGCGCCCTCTGCGGGCCATGGGACCTCGAGCGAGGGTCATTCTAGTTCACAAAAGGTGCACAATTTTCCTGGGAAAAACCAGTTCTCCAAATCCTTTTGCTCTTTGCCTGAAATCCTTAAAATGGTTTAAAACACATTGCAGAGGCAACATAGAAGCAGAAGAAGACTGACCTATTTTTAACAACACTCACTAACAGGACAGAGGACAAGAGAGAGACGATAAGTCGATAAATTAATTCAAGGGGAGGAAAGTCCCACTTGTCAAGCAAGATCAAGCCCTAGCCAACGTCTTGGTCTAGGGATGGTCCCTGGAGAGTCTAATGTTGCCTCCAACCTCTCCAAGGACCCCCAAGGGGCGCCCCAACAAACAAGAAACAAGAACTAGTCTTACTGGTAAGTACCGGGACGGTATTTACTGATCTTGTGTCCAGGGTAAATTTGGTGTCACTTTGAAACAAAGAGGTCCTCGGGGGTGAGGAATATCTCTCGGTGTTTCCCCTGAGGAATTATTGTCTCAGAGAGACATTTGGGAGTCTAGAGACCCTAGAAGGGATCCCCGACGGACAAGCCCCCAAATGAGATGGGTCTGAGAACAATAAACTCCCAAACAGTCAAATTAGAATTTAGTAGCGCTTTTAATAGTTGAGCCCAAGGGCCCCCACTCACACCTCTGTTTCAAGGCTGAGAAGTGAGAGCCCCGAGCCCATTGTATGCAGGGCTTATAAAGACAAAAACCACAATGAATACACAGGTGTAGCAGGGACATTATGCTTGGGTAACTGTCCTGTTTCTGGCAGGGACGGGCAATGCTCTTTGAGTTTTTCTGAGAAATAACAAGGAACCTTTAAACAATAATTATGTTACTGTACATGGACTTTAGCTCTTTGAGGTGAATCAGAAGTCAAGCATGGGATCAGTCCAGCAAGCAGCTGGGTACTTGGGCCATTACAGAGGTGCCATCTGACTCGTGCTTCCTGAAATAACACGAGGAACAATCTGGAAGGGCCAGGCAGAGCAGGCGAGGTCGTCGAGGCTGGTTGTTTTGAGCACGTATTCTGTGCACCACAGAGGAGTTTTGCGGGGGCACGAAAGATGGACATGGAGTATCCTTCAGAGCACAGAGGGGACAACGGTGATGAAGGCGGCCGTGCCGCTACTCTGCAGTGAAAGGCGGGCTGGCCACTGGCCACTAGGTGTGCACCAGGTCAGCCTGTCGCCCCTGCCTCCCCTTGCTCGGCCTCAGAATCAGGCCCCAGCCTTGGCTCCAGGCTTTGTACCCCTCTCAAAGGCTCTTAGTACCCCGGGGTAACGTGCCTGTGGCTTCATGAACACAGTCCTGCTCAGGGGGCTGGAGCAAAGGAGACGCCCTGCTGGGAAATCCCTTTCCAAGGCCAACTCAAGGGCAAGGGTGGGGAGCCCTGGTAAGATAGTGCGCGTTAAGCGCAGGCCCCTCCTCCCCCAATGTTAGCCCTGCTCTTCTGTACCACTGTGTCCCACATGACTGGGGATGCGGTGGGCACCGACTCACTCCCAGCCATTCCCACAGACGCCGCACGCAGGACCCATACTTGTGCAAGCCTCCTCCAGTGGCACCGTGTACTTAGCACTCTACATTGCATTGCCATTGTCTGCTGACAAGGTAGGAATTGTGTTCTTTTTTTTTTTTTTTTTTCTTTTTTGAGATAGGGTCTTGCTGTGTTGTTCAGACTGCTCTTAGGCTGACTTTTGTAGCCCAGGCTGGTCTCGAACTCACAACAATCCTCCTGCCACAGCCTCCCGAGTGCTGGGATTACAGGCGTGCACCACCATGCCGGGCTAGGAATCCTTTTCTTTCTCTTTCGATTCAGCCTGTGAATTCACATCTTAGACATTTAATGAATGACTTTTTGTCTGTGTGTGTGTGGGGGGGGTACTGTGGATTGAACCCAGGGCCTTCTCACTGAACTACATCCTTAACCCTGTTTTTACTTTTGATTTTGAGACAGTCTCATTATATAGCTAAATTGCCCAGATTGGGCTCAAATTTGTCATCCTTCTGCCTCAGTTTCTGACTGCTGGGATTATAGGTGTGTTCCACCATGCCAGGCTGTTTAATGTTTGTTTTTTTTGTCTTTTTGAGACAGAGTCTCACTATGCAGTTCAGGCTGGCCTTCAGCTCACTTTATAGCCCAGGCTGGTCTCGAACTCTCAACAATCCTCCTGCCTCAGCCTCCCGAGTGCTGGGATTACAGGGTGCACCATCACACTAGGCTTCATGATTTTTTTTTTTGCAGTACCAGAGATCGAACTCAGGACCTTGCACTTGCCAGGCAGGTGCTTATTCCACTGAACTATATCCCCAAGCCCTCATGATTCTTAAATAAAGCAAAGTATGTTGAAAAAAATATGCATTTTAGAATCTTTATAAGGCTGTTTTTTATTTTTATTTTTTTGCTATTTTTGAGACAGGGTCTTGCTATGCAGTTCAAACTGGCCTCGAGCTCACTTTGCAGCCCCGGCTGGTCTCGAACTTGCAACAAAGATCCTCCTGCTTCAGCCTCCCAAGTGTTGGGATTATAGGGATTATAGGCGTGCACCACCACACCTGGCTTAACCACAGTAAGGCTGGATTTGAATCCCAACCTCTCCATATTAACTGTGTAGCCCTAGTATGTTACTTCACTGAAGAGCTTAAATTTCCTTGCCTAAAAAGGGGGTGACAGTGACTTCTTCACGAAATTGTTACGAGGGATAAATAAAATAAAAGAGGAAAGGACGGAGACCCAGAACCTGGACAATTTTAGGTGCTCGGTAGATGGATGAGCTTCCATCCTTTTCTGGGAGCTTATCTGCATAAGCTAAAGAAAGAAAAAGCAAGTCTGGAATCAGAGTTTCCTTCATCTCCGAAACACCCGTGCAGTGAGAACACACGAGGTGAACGTCAAGCACTGTGCCGTCTTTGGCTAAAGCAATGCTGTGTTAACTGAAGGAGAACTGCTACCACTGGGCTTAGTTAGACCCCCTCTGCTGTCTTGAAGGAATAAACGCCTTCCTAGGGTTCACCCCAGGCGCACCCCTCAGGGGAGGGTGGAGGTTGGCGTCCTCCGGGAGGCCCGGCTCCCCCCACCTCTGCAGCAGCGTTTCCTCCAGGGCTCTCCCCACACCCTCACCGGCCCGGCAGTGCGGGCTCCTCCGCCCTGGGGCTTCTCTGCGAATTCCCCCCAGTGCACCAAGTGTGGAGACAGGACTCGGGGCTCGTGAGGCCCAGGGCGTGGCCGAAAGCTGGGGCCGAGCCCGACAGCGCAAGCTGGAGTCTAAGCAGACACACATCTGATGAGGCAGAGGGTGAAAGGCGTAAGTGGGGAGACCTCCCTCGAACAGTCCTGGTTGCGAGGTCCTGCCTGCCCCCCTGCCGCGCCTCCCCCTGCGGAATTTAGAGCCGGAGCCACGTGCCTGCTGCCTCTTCCGAGCCCTCCTGGGAATGAGAATCTGATGCTGGTGGAGCGGCCCGCGATCCGAGCTCCAGCCAACAGCCGGCCCCTTTTTTCCACTGTTGGCTTCCGTTAGTTGGTAGGAAAAGATGCAGTCACACACGAGAAGCCTCTAAGAAGGGTGGAAGGCCTGAAACTGAACAGCGGGTCGTAAAACTGGACTAGTCCCACGCCAAGCACTGCCCCTTTGGGTCACATCTCTGCAGGTCCACCCCGCCCCTGCTGCTTCTCCTTCCTCACTGCCTTCCTCTGGTGCCTACTCAGGGGCGAACAGCCTTTTCTACCCGTAGTTAGGATTGTTTTCCCCTAGAAGATTACCTCAGCGTCCTCACAACTTTGAAGCCCTTGATTCTGAAAAAGCTCAAACACTCACAATTCCCAAGACATTAGCACTTCCCACCTCTTTCTGGGATGTTTATGTCCAACTCCATAAGAAAACTGCTTTATGCTGTTTCTTGTCCTCTCAAAATTCTCAGATCCGTGCACTCTCTGAAATCAGTTTCCCTGTCTTCCCCCTTCCCCTCTTTTCAGACTGGATCTCGCTGTGTAGTTTAGACTGGCGGTAAACTCACTGCGTAGCCCCGGTGGCATACTCTCAAACTCACGAAAATCCTCTCGCCTCAGCCTCCCTAGTGCTGGGATTACAGGTGTGTGCCACCCCATTCAGCCAGTTTCTGTTTCACAAAAATAAAACAGCAGAGCTGGGGATATAGCTCAGCCACACAGTGCTTGCCTAGCAAGCATGAGGTCATGAGTTCAATTTTTGGTACAAAAAAAAGTAAAACAACAAAACCAAAAGTCTTTCAGAAATAGAAACACGCCGGGCCCTGGGGGTGTTGGGAGCAGCTGGAGCTGCTTATTGGTCCTGTGTGAGGGTGTGTGAGGGTGGGCTGGAGCCGAAGTCCCTCAGGCAGTCAAGATACCTCAGCATTGAAAAAGTATCCCGCATGGACAATTACAGTCCTTAATTGCTAGGCAAGGTTGTCTCTTCAGAGACTAACTTTGCAAGTGAATAAAATAAATGCCCCTACTGTTAAAACCAGTCCTCCTCGTAGGGCAAGAGGTGACTCCCCCTGACCCCGGCTGTTGTCTCTTGTCTTTGTTTTCTAAATCCTCCCAGTTTTCTCCCAGGAATACCGAGACCTCGGAGTTCCACATGGGTGGCACTTGGGAGGCTGAGGCAGGAGGATTGATCCAAGTTGGAGACCAGCCTGGGCTACAAAGTGAGCTCAAGGCCAGCCTGAGCTGCACAGTAAGACCCTGTCTCAGAAAGACAAAAGAAAGGAAGAAAGGAAGAAAAGAACAGAAACAAAGTCAGTCTTGAGAGAGCAGCCCCAGCGCACAGGGACAAAAGCGAGGCTCTGAGGTCTATCCCCAGCACACTGACTTCAGAGCCAGATTGTCTACAGGGGGTCCCTGGATGTGACACGTACTAGTTTATTTATTTATTTATTTATTTAGTCGTTTTTGAGACAGGGCGTCGCTATGCAGTTCAGGCTGGCCTTGAGCTCGCTTTGTAACCCAGGCTGGTCTGGAACTGTCGAGTCACGTGGCCAGCGCACAAGGGCAGATGAGGACTTTCCTGGAAGGGCGGGTAGAGGAGGCGGGTCCTCCACCCAACACTGAGGGATGCCTACTTGGAATATCAATCACCACTGTGCACCCCGGGGGAAGCTCACGGGTGAGTAGTTCTTTTCCTTGAAGCCTGGCCTCCGGTGAAAGTGCCTCCAGCCACAGTTGTCTTCAGCGTTGACCTCTTGAGGACCCGGCCCTGCCTGGCTGTCTACAGTGGTCCTGCCTGTGCTTTTCTCTTCTTGCTGAGATAGAGTAACCTCTGCCGGAAATTAAGGAAGGAAGGGTTTATTTAACTCAGTTCGTGGAGCTTTCAGTCTACCATCAGCTGGCTCGAGGCAGGGCGGTGTGGCAGAGGGCAACAGCTTATGGTGCTGGAAGGCAGCAAAAGCAACAAGAGTAAACTGGGAGGAGTGCAAGAGAGGGCTCTTTCTGTGCCTTATACTGTCCCCAGGCTGCCCACCCTAGGGTGGGGGCGGCACTCACATCCACCAGCATGGGACTGTGGGTCACTCACAGACTAAAACCCCACCACATGACTGCCCGAGGCTTTTGGGGAGCACAGCTGGACATGAACCACAAGAGCTGTCTATGATATCCCCTCTGAAGAAGAACCTCCAACTGCTGTGAGGGGGCGCGGATGCGGTGAAGACTCCTCCGGCTACTTTCAGCTCTGTTGTCCTGGTCCGTGCTCACAGGCCACCATCCCTGGACTGTTCAGACCCTGCTGCAACCTGTTCTGCTGTTCTACCTGGCCACCTACATGCCTGTCTGTATGAGAATAAAGTACCTTCCATCTGTGAAATAGAAATTAATCCATCTGGTCAGAACTTTGGTGTAGCTATAGTGGCTCAACATTTTTTTTTTTTCCTTTTGGTACTGGGAATCAAACTCAGGACCTTGCACTTCCCAGGCTGGCGCTTGTGCCACTGAGCTACATCCCCCTGACCCTGGTTCAACTTCTAAGAGATTGCAACTCACACAAATGAGATTGTTTGTAGTTACAGAGAGGACCAGCAGCCCTTATTAAAAAGTTAGCCAGATATGCTGGCTGTTGTGGTTGATACACTGTGTCAATGTGAGGTAGTCTAGAAGCTTAAGTAACTCAGCAGTTGCGCATCGTGGAGTACAAAGCACATGCCCTTACCTCTCTAGGAAGTTGTCTATTGTGTCCATTTGAGAAATTTTAAAGTTCAACTGAGTGATTCGGCAGGGTCCTTACTCTGTAAACATCCCGAGGCGCGGAAGAGGAGGGCACCAGATGGTGCGGCTTGGGCGGGGACTCGCTTACAATACGAGGGAAGAAAAGAGGCTGTTTCCCCTCCTTGTGCTTTTGCTGCCTTTGCCGTCTCCGGCTGCCTTGGGCTGCTGCCCTGTGCCAAGCCACCCCGCCTTGGAGCCAGCTGGTTTTGGACTGAAACCTCCACAAACTGTGAGCTAAATAACCGTTTCCTTCCTTAATTCTGGGTGTCAGGTATTTTGCCCCAGCAAGAAGAGAAAAGCAACCAAGAGACGGTGGCGCACATCTGGAAGCCCTGCACTGGAGGGCTGTTCAGGCAAGAGAATTACAAGCAAAAGCCCAGCCAGAATAAATGAGCAAAGTGGCAAAACTTTGTGTGTGTGTGGGGGGGAAGGTTGGGGATGTAGGTCGGTATAGTTGGGGATGTAACTCAGTGTAGCTGCGGATGTAGGAGAGTACCTTTAAAAAAAAAAAAGTAGACCACTGACTGACTCACCCAGGGCCCTAATTACAGACAGCTAAAAATGAGTTTCAGTGCCTTAAAAGGTAGGTCCTGTCCCTGTAGTTATACTTTGAAAGGTCACCACTATCCCCTCTGAGCCAGTCCGGGTCTTACTGCAGGCCTCATCTTCACTGAACTTTTTTTTTTTTTTTTTTTTTGAGACAGGGTCTTGCTATGTAGCCCAGATTGCCCTTCAACTCACACAAATCCTCCTGGCTCAGCCTCCTGAGCTCTGGGATTACAGGCGTGCGCCACCACACCCCGCTTCACTAAACTTTTTGTAGCTCCTAGGTTCCATACCAACAGCAGCAAGGCCATGAGTGAAATGTTTCAAGGAGTTTCCACTAAGAAAAAAAAAAAAAATGAATAGCTAGGCTGGGGATGTACTTAGTACTATAGTGTTTGCATAGCAAGCTTCAAATCTAAGGCTTGCGCCTCAGCACTCAGGAAAAAAGAAGGAAAGCTTGAACAGCAGAGATAATACACAAGTGAGATACAGTGGAGAGAAGAGGATGCGAATTATCAAAAACTGCTGGGCCTGCTTCGTTACTTCTCCGTTTCTTTTGTGTTCGCTTTTCCTGAGGCTAAGTGCCAACGGTGTTAGAAAGAGGAGAGATCTTTCTTGGCAAGAAGAGGAACCGGTTATAAATACGTAGAGAAGTTAATAATAGTTGTGTTTCCAAGGCATTTATCTAATTTATCGTTGTATTCCCTGGTTGGTTGTTTTTGCCCGTTACTCTGTGTATGGTTGGTGTCATGGCTGGGTCTAGGTGTCCCCCAAACCCTCGTGCAGTCACAGGTGGGGCTTTTCAAAGGTGGCTGCATCTAGGGTGTGTGACACTGGAATCAAGGATGTGATGCTGAAAAAAACATTATTTTACTTTATGTTTTTGGTACCAGGGGTCAAACTCAGGACCTTGCGCTGGCCAGGCAGGCGCTTGTGCCATTGGGCTATATCCCCAGTGCTGGAAAAAAAATTTTTAAAAAAGGATGTGATGCTCGGATTAGTTCACAATTGATTCTAGCATTAGGGCTGTGAGGGGCAGGTAGTAAAATGCAAGGGACAGAAACGCTGGCTGCTTGTTGCTGGGCACTTACTGCTGCTGTTGCTTTGCTACTTTGCTGCCTTCTGCCGGCCATGAACTGTCCTCTGCATTGCCCTCTGCCATGTCACCCTGCCTTGGAGCCGGCTAACTCTGAGCTGGAACCTCTACAAATTGTGAGCTGAATAAACCTTTCATCCTTTAACTTTGGGTGTCCAGTATTTTGTCTTAGCAACAAGAAAAGTAACGGATATGGTTTGTTAACCAGTGTTTATGTACTAAAAGCTTGGTTTCCAATGTGACACTGTGTGTGTGTGTATGTGTGTGTGTGTGGTGAACTTTAAGACAGGGGCCTAAGCCAGGCATGATGGTGCATGTCTGGAATCCTACCACTCTGTGAGACTAAATAGGAAGATTGAAAATGTGAGCCCCGTAGCTGGGCAAGGTGGCACATTCTAGTAATCCCAGCGCTTGGGAGGCTGAGGCAGGAGGATCTTTGTGAGTTTGAGACCAGCCTGGGCTACAAAGTGAGCTCAAGGCCAGCCTGAACTGCATAGCGAGACCCTGTCTTCAAAAAAAATGTGAGCCCAGCTGGGTGTGGTGGTGCATGCCTGCAGTCCCAGCACTTAGAAGACTGAGGCAGGAGGATTACTGTGAGTTTGAAGCCCGCCTGAACTGCATAGTAAGAACCAGCTTCAAAAGCACAAATAAAATAAAATAAATAAATAGAAAAGAAAAGAAAACATGAGCCCAGCTTGTGCACCTTAGTGACTTAGCGAGACCCTGTCTAAACATTAAGATACAAGAAATGGCTGTGGTCTAGAGGGAGGTGCTTAGGTTACTGGGGGCTCCATCCTCAAGAAGCAACAGTGCGGTTCTCCTGAAACCGCAATTAGTTCCCATGAGACTGGGTTGTTACAAAAGAGCAAGGAAGGCCCTACCTCTGGCTTCCTGCCTGGCTTCATCTGCACACCCTCCTGCCATTGTCATGCCATCTGTTGTGTCGCAGTCTAGTCAGAAAGCCCTCCACACAGCTGAGCAGACCCTGGCACCATGCTCTTGCATTGTCAGAACTGTGAGCTAAATACAGTGGTACCTCCGTTCACAAACCTAATTCATACCACAGTTTTGGGGAGGGTGGGCACATTCGTGTCTGTCACCCAGTGCAGAATTCACAAACAGAAGTAAAATTTTGCTGAACATTTCCGTTCAAGAATCAAATTGTTCTCAAACAGAAGTGTTCATGAACCAAGGGATTACTGTAAGCCTCTTTATAAAGTACCCAGCTTCAGGAGTTTGTTCTAGCAACAGAAAATGGACTACTAAATCCTCTTGCAGTGCACGCTCCAGTAAAATGAGGACTGGCCTTTTGTTCTGTTCACCCTTGAGTCAACAGTAACAATTGTGCCCAGAACATGGTATGCCCAGCAAGTTGGTATAAACATTAACATGGAAAGTAAACTAGCTGGGCGAGGGGGCACATGCCTGTAATCCCAGCACTCTGGAAGCTGAGGCAGGAGGATTGTTGCAAGTTTGAGACCAGCCTGTGCTACAAAATGAGCTCAAGGCCAGCCTGAACTGCTAGTGAGATGCTGTCTCAAAAAGACAAAAAAAAAAAAAAAGGAAAGAAAAGAAAGTAAACTAGAAGCTGGATATGGTGATGCATGCCTATAAACTCAGCACTCCGGAGACAGGCAGGAGGATCTGAATTTGAGTCCAATCTGGGCAATTTAGAGACAGATAAAACTGGGGAAAAAAATGGTTGGGGCTATAGTTTAGCTTAAAGGCTCTGGGTTCAATGTGCAGTGTGGTATAGGAAGGAAGAAAGGAAGGAAAAAAGAGAGAAAGAGAAAGAAAGATGAGAAGGTATCTGAAGGTTTTGTTTATTGTCTTTTTTGAGACAGGGTCTCCCTGTGCAGTTCAGGCTGGCCTTGAGCTCACTTTGTAGCCCAGGCTGGTCTCGAACTCGCAACGATCCTCCTGCCTCAGATGTGCTGGGATTACAGGCGTGCGCCACCACACCTGGCAATATCTGAACATTTGAAAAATTTGCTCTAATTTTTTTTTTTTTTGAGACAGGTTCTATGTAGCCCAGCCCGGCTTTGAACTGGCAGTCCTCTTGTCTCAGCATCCCAAGTGCTGGGATTGTAACCATGTGAACCATGTGCACCATACCTGGCTTGGAAAAATTTATTTTTACATACTTGGGATGCATTAAAGTTTCCTTAGCAAGAGAAGAAAATGAACCCAACTCCTCCTATTACTAAGGTCTTTTGTGGTCAACAGGGTTTTCTTTTGTACCGGGAATCGAACTCATGGTCTCAGGCTTGCCAGGCAAGTGCTTATGCTGCTGAGCTATATCCCTGGCTTTTGTGGTCATCAGTGAGTCAATACTGATTTTTTTTTTTTGAGTTAGGGTCTCGCTATGTAGTCCAGGCTGGCTTCAAACTTGCAGTGATCCTCCTGCCTCAGCCTCCCAAGTGCTGGGATTACAGGCGTGGGCCACCACGCCTGGCTAATACTGATTTTATTACTGATGAAACTTCACACTTTATTCAGATTTCCTTATTTTGCACCCAGTATCCTTTTTCTGTTCCAAGATTCCAGGCAGAATATATATATATATAAAATATTTAGTGTCATACCTTTTGGCTCTTTGGTGTGACAGTTTCTCAAATTGTCCTTCTTTGTGATGACTTTGATTGTTTTTTTGTTGTTTGGGCTGTGTGCATGTACCCCAGGTTGGCCTCAAACTTGGGATCCTCTTACCTCAGACTCCTGAGTGCTGGGATTAAGGTGTGTGCCGCCATGCCTGGCTCTTTGGTAGTTTTTTTAGGAGATGGTGTCTCACTATGTAGTTCAGGCTGGCCTTGAGCTCACTTTGTAGCCCAGGCTGGTCTTGAACTCATGGTAATCCTCCTGCCTCAGCCTCCTGAGTGCTGGGATTACAGGTGTGCGCCACCATACCTGGCTTCTTTGATAGTTTTGAGACATACTGGTCAAACCCTTTATAGGGTATACCTCAATTGGAATTTATCTGATATTTTTCTCATGATCTCTCATATGCTTTTGAGACAGTAACAGAAGTAAAGTACCATTCTTGACACCAAAGTGTTCTTAGCACTGTTGGTAGTTCTGTTTGTTTTGTGATGGTAGGGATTGAAGTTAGGGGCACTCTGCCACTGGGCTATGTAACCACTCATTTTGATTTTTTTTTTTTTTTTTTTTGAGACAGTTTCACTAAGTTGCCCAGAATGGGCTTGAATTTGTAATCCTTCCTCTCAGCCTGCCAGATAGCTAGGGTCACATGCACATAGCACTTTACTTTTATTATAGCAGCCAAACTTATATCCTAAACCAGTATGTGAGAAAATGCATGATATGTTGTTGGTTGGGCAAAATTTTAAAATCACACTTATTTTTTCATTATAAAAATAACCTGTTGGCCAGGCATGGTGGCCCATGGCTGTAACCCCAGCACTCAGGAGGCTGAGGCAGGAGGATTGCTGTGAGTTTGAGGCCAACCTGAACTACGTAGCAAAACTCTGTCTCAACAAATCCAAAAATAAATAAATAAATCACTTTCTGAGCCCAGTGATGCCCACCTGTGCTGTAATCACATTACTCTGGGAGGCTAAATCAGAAAGACTACAAAGTAAAACCTAGCCTAGGCAATTTAGAGAGACATTGCCTCAAGAAAAGAAAATTAAAAAAGAATGGAGATGTATCTCAATGTGAAGGTCCTGGGTTCAATCCTAAATACCACAAAAGTAAAATAAACTAAAAATTAAAAAATGGCCTGGGCTAGGCATGGTGGCGCATGCCCGTAATCCCAGCACTTGGGAGGCTGAAGCAGGAGGACTGTTGTGAGTTCGAGACCAGTCTGGGCTACAAAGTGTGTTTAAGTCCAGTTTGAATGGCATAGTGAGACCCTGTCTCAAAAAACCAAAACAAACAAACAAACAAACAAAAGGCCTGGCCAGGTGTGGCCTATTTCAGTCCTCATGACTCCGGAGGTTGAGGAAAAAGGATAAATTGAGCCCAGCAGTTCAAGACCAGCTTGGGCAATACAGTGAGACCTTGTCTTTAAGAAGGTCTAAGGTTGGTAAGGGATCTAGGTTTTTTAATCTTACGGTCTGCCTTCTTTAACAAGCACCTGTAGGAGGATGGCTCTTGTGGATGTTCTGGGCCCCGCAGCCAGCACAGGCCCATCAGTGGAAAGGAGAGGATACATTTTTTCCTTCTAAAAACACACCTGGAATTCACACATTTCATTCATTCTGCTCATAGTCGATTGGCTGCAACCTAGTCATAAAACTACCTGGGAGGCTGGGAAAGGTGGTCTTTTCCTAGGCAGCTCTGTTGTCAGGCAAAATTTCTATAGCTATTAACGAAAAGGATGCTAGGTACTGTGAAGCCAATCAACAGTCTCTGGCAAAGCTGAATCACAGATACCCCAAGGGTGAAAGATGTATATAGAAAACAGAGAAATCCAGTGCGTTGGTGGTTGTTTATTACTATCTTCATCTCAAAACTAGCAAAAATTTCATAATGAACACCAGATAGTCCTTTTTGCTAATGTTATCTGGCTGCCGCCCTGCTAAGGAGTTCCCCCGCTCCTCAGAGTTCCCTGCTTCCTACCTTTCTGCCTTTCTTTTTTCATCTGTTCTCCTTTCCCCTCCTTCCCAGGAGCAAATCCAAACTCCTTGACTCATTGTCAGGGGTTTATCCAGCCACCGTCATGTGCTTAGGGCTTCACCATCTGCTCCAAGAGGACCATCAAGGTATTTTCTCAGAGAAAGATCTTGCCTTAGAAAAAGTGTTAAAAATTTCAGCACCTCTGCACACTCAGAGTGTCCTTCCCGCCAACAAATAAGGTGAAATTTCTAGCCAGGCGTGGTGGCGCATGCCTGTTATCCCAGCACTCAGGAGGCTGAGGCAGGAGGATTGTTGCAAATTTGATACCAGGCTAGGCTACGAAGTGAGCTCAAGGCCATCCTAAACTGCATAGTGAGACCCTGTCTCAAAAAGACCAAAAATTAAAAAAAAATGAAAAAAATGTGAAATTTCTTTGCCTTTGACGCTCTTTGAAAGTCTCTTCCATTGTAAGCAGGAGCATAGGCTGAGAACTCCCATTCACAGTTGTTTTCATGGCCCTGCATAAGACTGTAACCATTTCAAAAATCTGTTCTCAGTGCCTTTGGGTTTTCCCTCCACCCTCTCTCTCCGAGTCTCCCTGTCTTTCCTATCACACTGGTTTCTCAAAGCAGTTTATGAAATACATTTCATCATGGTACAAATAATAATGGGGTATCTAGTTACCGATTTCAGGGCACATTCATTCATTCATTCATTCATGGGTGGTGTTTTTGAGACAGGGTCTCGCTATGCAGTTCAGGCCGGCCTTGAGCTCACTTTGTAGCCCAGGTTGTTCTCCAACTCACAAGGATCCTCTTGCTTCAGCCTCCCAAGTGCTGCGATTTATAGGCGTGTGCCACTATGCCCAGCCTTGGCCTATTTATGTTTTAGCATGACCTAAAGACTGAAATCTAAGATGGAAATATCTAAATGGGAGAATTTCACATGTCTTATAGTTGTTTGGGTTGAGACAGGGTCTTGCTATATAGTTTCTGCTGGCTTTGAACTTACTATGTAGCCCAGGCTGGCCTCAAACTCAGCGATCCTCTTGCCTCAGCCTCCCGAGTGTTGGGATTTCAGGTGTTCACCGTCATGCCCATCTCCTTGGGGAAACTTCTTCATTTTTGATAACGTTCTGGAGGAAGTATGAAGTAAAAAAAAAAAAAAAACCTGAACTGAGCAGTAGTAGGCATTTGCGCACAAAACTTTCACATAAACACTGTGCTCAGTCCTTTAAATTACAAGTGGCTGATATGAACCCTACTTTACATCTAAACTGAGGGTCCCAGAGATCTGACAATTGAATCCAGGTTTCTTTAATTTTCCAGATCTGTGTTGTTCCCACCATAGCACGGGGGAGAAAAAGGAAAGAGAGGAATGAATCTGTGAACATTTTCCTGCAGAACGGAAATTAAGGGCTGAGGCAGTGTGAGGGGCCAAACCTCTTCCGGAACTACCCCGAGACAGATGACGGACTAAAACTCAGATGCGGTTGCAAGAGAATACTAAATTCTACACTCAGTCAGATTCTGTAGTTGGTCGCTCTGGCCGTGGTTCTCAGGAAGTAGCCTACAGTCAGAATCATCAGGGGCTCTTAATAAAAGTGTGGCTTTCACAGACTTGGGGCTATTGCTCAGTGATTAGAGCACTTGCCTACTTTCAAGAAGCCCTGGTTTGATCCCCCAGTGCTCCCCACTCCCCCACCCCCACCAAAGAAAAGGAGCCTCCTGAATCTCTTCCCAAACTACTGAATCTGACAGTCACAGAATATGGTGCATGAATCTACTTTTTTTTTTCTTTTTGAGGCAGGGTCTCGCTATGTAGTTCAGGGTGGCCTTGAACTCACAACAATTCTGCCTCAGCCTCCCGAGTGCTGGATTACAGGTGTGCGCCACCACGCCCAGCTGCATCTACGTTTTAAATAAGACTCTGTAAAGTGCACTAACTTTGCAAACTACTAGTTTAGTGCATGAACAGCAAAGAACTGTCATCCTCCATCCTGTGAATGCCCCTATTTGTGTAATTTTTGTAGCTTGTCAGCCCTCTTGTCAGAGTCTGGGAACTGGAAAGGGTAGAATTCATTCTCCATTATTAATTTAACAACTATTTATTGGATGCTTTCAAATGTGCCGGGCAAGGGAAAGGAAGTATATGGCTTTCGAAATGTACTAGAAGGAAAACCTGGGCTGGGGACATAGCTCAGCAGCACAGCACCTGCCTGGCAAGTGCAAGGTCTTGAGTTTGATTCCTGCTATAAAGGAAGGAGAAGGAGGGGGGGGAGTGGGAGGGGGAGGAGGAAGAAAGAAGAAGAAGAAGAACAAGAATAAGGAAAACCAAAAGTCTAGGGGGCAGAACGCTTGAAAGCAGTAGCCAAGAAGTTAGCTTTGAGAGATTATTGGAATGATCACTCGCCCACCCAGACTCCGAGTCTCTGCAGAGAGGTAGCTGCTGTAATCCGGAACTACACAGACGCTGCTGGGCATGTGTGGACAGCCCTGTTACAGGACTGGAGCGCACCTACCTGAATATGCTGCTCAAAGATGGAGAGGCAGGAGAACCATTTCCTCTCGCTACCAGTGGCTCGGCCAGGTGTCTGCGGCTCGTCTTGTTGGGAAGGGATGCAAATCCACCGAGGGAGTGGATCCAGATTTTGTAGGGCCTGATATTTTATAATTTGGGAGACCCTCTTCAAGAAAAACAATACAAAGTTATGAGCACAATATAACGTACGGTTGTGAATAGTTGTTTAGAATGAGAAAAGAAATCAAGACAAATGAGTGAACACTTAGACATGCCTTTCTTTCCTGAGATCAGCTTAGGCAGTTTTCTAGAAATGCTGACACTGAAAGGCTTCTTGATTGTGCAAAGCTTTTCCTCCCCTTCTCTAAGGCAGACTGTGACTCCCAGCAGCTCCTACTTCTCACAGAAGCTCCTGCAAATGAGGCCTGAACCCAAGCTTCAGTGACTTCAAATAAATCCTCTTACCCTCTTGCTTACCTAACAAAGCACAGCAGTAACCTCAGTTTCAGTGGCCTTTGCTATGGGCTAGCTTCTGCAAACATACACAAGGCCAGTCGTTCGCCCGATTTAGCCGGTGTCTTCTTCCCTTTCTGTCATTGCTGAGACAATACCTGACATCTACAGTGAAAGGAGGAAAGGTTCAGTGAGCTCACAGTTTGTGGAGGTTTCAGTCATCATCGGCTGGTTCCGAGGCAGAGCGCTGTGGCAGTCAAGCGTCACAGAGGAAAAACAGTTTGTGGCAGGTCGAAGACAACAAAAGCGAGGAAGCAAGGGACAAGACAAGCCTCCTTCTGTCCCGTATGTTGTATCCAGGCTACTGGGACTAGGGCGGTGCCACACCAAACCCCCGCCCTTGCTCCCAGCACCCTTAATCCTAGCATTGCACCATGAATTAATCACATACTCTAGATTAAGGCACCTCAGAAAAACGCCCCACGTATGACTATATGAGGCTTTGGGTGAGACATTTTGACACAGCCATAACAGCTGGGAGACAGTCTTGGATTGTTTTTTGAGACAGTGTCTGACAGGTTCAGGCTGGCTTTAAACTCACAGCAATCCTCCTGCCTCAGCCTCTTGAGTGCTGGGATTACCACCACAGCCAACTGGGAAAGTCTTGACAGGATAAACCCTGATAATGGTGAAGTGCAGGTAAAGGAAGTGGGTTACTGGCTCTGAGACAGACAACCCACCCCATTCATTCTGGGGAACCAGCAAGCAGCAAAGGGGCATACATAGTGTGTGCATTCCCCACAACCAGGCTGTGCAAACCAGACAACCAGAGTTCTTTTGGCTTGAATTTGTTAATTTAGTTAGGTTGCAAGGTGTACCTCCGTGGTTACTCAGAAGTCTCACTGTGTGTCATATTAGTAACCTACACTGAGGAGGACAGTAAATGGTTTCTTAGCAAATGGAACTTACTTAGTAGCTAAAAACATAGTGTCCAAGGGATGAACAGTAAGAATGCTGAGAAGTACTGATGTAGTCCCAGCACCTTGTTTTTTGTTTTTGGTTCTGGGAATCAAACTCAGGGCCTTGCACTTGCCAAGCTGGTGCTCTGCTGCTGAGCTATGGGCCAGCACCTTTTTTTAGAGATGCCAAAACTGACACCAGAGAAAGGAAGAGATGTGTTCAGAATTAGTTTTTTTTTTTTTATCATCTTTTTGAGACAGGGTTTCACTGTGTAGTTCAGGTTGGTCTTGAACTCACTCTGTAGCCCAAGCTGGCCTCGAACTTGCAATGATCCTCCTGCCTCAGCCTCCCAAGTGCTGGGATTACAGGCATGTGCCTCTATGCCCAGCAGAAATATATAGTCACACTACAGAAAAGAGATGGTTCAAAACCATATAGCTAGGCAGGAGCAGAGACAGATTAGAATTTCTTTTCCAGGTTTCTTATTTGACCACTTTTTTCAGTTTGAAATCCTGGTTTCTGCCCCATGAGATTGCACAGACTACAGTCTCAGCTACTTGGGAGGCTGAGGTAGGAGTATCATAAGTTTGATGCCAGGTTGGGCAATTTAGTGACTTTATGAGACTCTGTTTCAAAATAATGATAGATAGACAGATAGCTAGGTAGGCTGAGAATGTAGCTCAGTGCACAACTTTGAATTCAATCCCCAACATAAAACAAAACAAGAAAAGAAATACACAGTCAAGTATTGTCAACTGGTTACCCCACTATGCTGAATATTAAGTTATTCATCCCACCTACCTGTATCCCTGTGCCTAGTGACTGTTTCTTCTCTTTATTTTTAATTTTTATTTTCATTAATATATATTTGCAGTACATAATGATTGCATTGATCATGGGAAGGTGGTATGTGGCCATTCCCTCTCTAGCCACCTTTGTATACAGATTTCTAGACCCAAAATATTTCAGATATGGCTTGATTTCCTTAAACACTTCCATTTTATTTGTTTTCTTTTTCAAGACAGGGTCTTGCTGTGTAGCCCAGGCTGGCCCTGGAACGTGATCTCCTCCTGCCTTAGCGTCCCAAGTACTGGGATTACAGGAATGTGCCACTGCACCTAGGTCTTCTTAATTCTTTTTTTAATTTTAAAGAGAATAAAAATAACAATAACAAAATAACAACAACATAGACAAAAGCAAAACAAAGCAAAAACCATAAAAATGGCACAGGTTTTCAAAACCAAATGATAGGAATTACCAATTCCTAATGATAGGAATGACCAATATACCAGTTGTTATATGACATACTGTTATCTTCAATGAAGTTGCTCAGATTACCAGATGTAAGAATGCAAGATTCAGCAAACCATTAAAGAGAATAAAAAATAATTTTAAAAAACATTAGAAACAATACAGAGCCTCACTGAACAAGATGGTAGGAATTCACCAATGGTTGTTGTACTGGGTATTGTTATCTTCAAATTAGTTGCTCACATTATCAGATACAAGCTTGCAAAACTGGTCAAAAAAATTTAAGCATTAACTGTTTCTTTTAATAAACCAATAGACATCAGCAGTACAATTATCCCAGCTAGGCTTCTATGTATATATATATATATATATATGTAGATAGATAGATATAGTCCTTTCTTTTTCTCCTTTCCCTCATCTCAGTTGTTCCTTCTCTTGTCTTCTTAATTCTTAAAACCATTAATCTGATAAGATCCTAATACATGTTAATGTCTTCTATTTACTGTTTGTTTGTTTGTTTGTTTGTTTTAAAGACTTTGGAACTTGAATTTTAGAATTTTCCAGTATCACATATTCTTAGGATGAGAGATTTTTCTGGATATTTTAAATGACACCCATTTACTTATTTAATCTTTCTGAGGTGTAGTTTCACTATGCAGTTCAGGGTGGCCTGGAATTCACTTTGTACCCCAGGCTGGCCTCCAATTTGCAGTGATCCTCCTGCCTCAGCCTCCGTCCTGATGCTAAAATTATAGGCCCGAGCCACCAGGCCCAGCCTGACACCCATTATTTAATTTTGAGTATCTTGTAGATTTTGTCTGAGTTGCATTTACAATCAGAAGACTGATAAAACAAAATCTAGATGAGGAAAGTCAGAGGACTATGCAGAGAAGATGAGATTTCTCTTGCAACAAAATTGTTCCAGATACCCGTTAGGATGTCATGATCCCCATACTGTTTATTAATAATCACTGTCAGGATCACAAACATTTCTCTAAATCTCTCTGTTGCAAAGTTTGCGATGTTTCTCTGTTCAAATACTTACATTCAGGTCAGGCATAGTGGTGCACATTTGTAATCCCAGCACTCTGGGAGGCTGAAGCAGGAGGATCGCTGTAAGTTCAAGGCCAGCCTGGGCTACAAAATGAGCTCATGGCCAACCTGAACTGCGTATTCAAAAACCCTGTCTCAAAAAGAAAAAACAATATGTACATTCATCTGTTCATTCAACATATGAATGAAGAAGCTGGCAGCATGGCTCAGTAGTGGAGTGTTTGCCTGGCGTGTGTGAAGCCTGTTTGATTCCCAGCATTGAAAAACAAAGAAAAACATATTGAAGGAAGAGAGGGTCCTCTCATTTCTTCAGAGTAAGCTATAGATACTCAGATGGGACCTTACGAGATGGGGGTCATTATCCTTTTACAGAAGCGTAAGCTGGAAACAGCAGAGCAGCTAGCTTGCCCAGGTTCACCTAGAGCACTGCGCTAGGTGTGCAGTGAGGAAAACAGGTTGCCAGGGATTTTTTGCAATGCAGTGACAAGACGGGGACACCATTGACCAAATGCGAAATAAGAGAAAAGGCAAAGGAACAAGCAGAAACTCTACAGAAAAGGAAATTGCCGACTTCGTGGGAGATAGATATTTGCGCTAGATCCTAAAGGATGAGTGGGATTTTTTTGTTTTCTTTTCTTTTTGGTTTTTCTGAGATTAGGGCCTCACTATGCAGTTCAGGCTGGCCTTGAGCTCACTTTGTAGCCCAGGCTGGTCTCGAACTTGCAACGATCCTCCTGCCTCAGCCTCCCAAAGCCTGGGATTACAGATGTGCACCACCACACCCGGCTGAGTGGGATTTTTAATAGAATAAAAAAGGAGCTTTTTCTTTGTTCAAGTCACAGAAATTTAAAAGTGCATTTTGTGATTGGGGAATAGCTAATTTCTCTGTGTGGTTACAGGGTTTTAATATGCAGTTCAGGTTGGCCTTGGGCTCACTTTGTAGCCCAGGAGAAATGGGGCCAGATCATAAGTGGTGTCGATATTCATGCTGTAGGAGTAAGGAGTTGTTTCTGATGTTAGTAGGGACATAATCATAGATGAAAACAAAAATTTTATGCCAATATGTGGTTTAGTTACCAAGTTTTGGTCCACCGATTCTGTAGGATCCCTGAGATTCTTTTTTATTACTTATCTATTTAGTTTTTGATTTTTGAGACAGGGTTTCACTGTGTAGCCCAGACTTGCCTTGAACTCACTGCAGTCCTCCTGTCTCAGCCTCCTGACTGCTGGGATTACAGGTGTGCACCACACATCCAATGTGGAACAGTTCTAAAAGCAGGATGCTTTCTTTTTCTTTCCCTTTTTTGTTTGTACCAGGAATTGAACTCAGGACCTTGCACTTGCCAGGCAGGTGCCTGAGTCGCTGAGCTGTATCCCCAGCCTCCTCCTTTACCTTTTTATTCTGTCCAGGTGATAAGTCTGTCGGTTGATGCCACCTGCATGGGAAGCGGGCCTTCTTCCCTCAGTTTACAGGCCTTCCTATCAGTCACCCACAGACACAGTGTCCTGATTTACATCTAGAATGTGCCCTGGAAGTCTCAGGTGTTCAGAAGTGGGGGCTTTTGGAAGGTGCTTGGGTCGTGGCCTTACCCACCCTGAATAACCCACTGCTCAGTTCATGGATAAGTCTGCTGTTAAGAGGCGGGCTGTGGCTGGCAGAGGAGGGCCAGAGGGGGCGTAACCTGGAAGGATGCCTTCTCTCCCTGCCTCCTCCTTTCCCTCTCTGCTTCGGGGCTGCCACGGGTTAAGCATGTTTTCTGCACCGTGTCCCTCTGCCGTCTCCCTCCCTCCCTCCCTCCCTCCCTCCCTTCCTTCCTTCCTTCCTTCCTTCCTTCCTTCCTTCCATTCATCATTGTGAGACAGGGTCTCGCTGTGTAGTTCAGGCTGGCCTTCAGTTCACTTCATAGCCCACGCTGGCCTGGAACTTGCAGCAATCCTCCTGTTTCAGCCTCCCGAGTGCTGGGATTACAACCCTGTGCCACCACACCCGGCTCCTAGACCATCCTTTTTCTGCCTAGAGGCAACTGACTGTGAACTGAATGAATCCCCTGAATCTGGAGCCCAAATGAACCCTTTCCTCCTTTAAGCTGTGGATGTTGAGTATTTCATCCCAGAGATGAGAAAGTGACTCATACGCATCCCCAGGACTGTGCTTTACTAATCTACTGGGCATTTTAAAACTTACTCAAATTCCTGTATGTTTCACCATCACGGTTTTGTTTTGTTGGGGTCTTTTTTGGTGGTGCAGGCATTGACATCCTCAGACCTTGTACATCCTAGGTAATTTCTCTGCCATGGAGCTATACACATCTTCAGCCCATGTAGTGAGGCAGTGTCCCTCGAAATGATCCAGGCTGGCCTTAGACTTGCGATTCTCCTGATCACCATACGTGCCTTCTCTGTGCTTTCGTTTTGGTGATAGTGGGGATTGAATCGAGGGGTGTTCTATCATTGTGCTACATTCCTAGCTGGTTTTATTTTGAGATAGAATCTTGCTACATTCCCAGCCGAGCTACCACTTGAGATCTCCTGCCTCAGAGTCCTGAGCAGCTAGAACTCTAGGTGTGCGCGGCTGTGCCCTGCCTCTCTGCACGTGTTTACATGTGCAGTTCAGTGGTAATGTTAACTATATTCACATTGCTGTGCGCTAGGTCTCTAGAACCTTTCATCTCATGAAACTGAAAATCTACACTCATTAAACAACATCTTATTTCCCTTTTCTCCATGCTCCGGGCAATCACAATTCTACTTCCTCTTTCTATAAGTTTAACTGCTTTGCAGTATTTGTCTTTTCATGAATGACTTATTTCTTGTAGCATAATGTCCTCAGGTTTTGCCCATTTTTTTGGTTTGTTTTAAAGAAAAAGAAACAAAAAAACCAAAAAGCAGAATTCTAGCCTGACGTGGTGGCACATGCATGTAATCCCAGCACTTGGGAGGCTGAGGCAGGAGTCTCATCATGAGTCCGAGATCAGCCTGGGCTACAAAATGAGCTCAAGGCCAGCCTGAACTGCAAAGCAAGAGCGTGTCCCAAAAAAAAAAAAAAAAAGCAGAATTCTAAAACAATATGATAGGATAACAACGGTTAATACATAACAATGGTTAATGGGTAACAATGGTTAATACGTTGTGTATTCATGTTGTAGCACATGCCAGAATTTGCTTCCTTTTTTATGTACATACCACATTTTATTTATCCGTTCATCTATGGGCGGACATGTGCTCCCACCTCTTAGCTGTTGTGAATAATGCTGCCCTGAGCATAGGTATGCAAATATCTTGAGATCTTGCTTTCAATTAATTTGCTGAATCATATGGTCTTGTGTTTTCTTGTTGTTTTGTTGGCTACTGAACTAAGGACCTTCACACCGAGCTGTATCTCCAGCCCTTTTTAATTTTTTGAGATAGGGATCTTGCTGAGTTGCTCAGGCTGAGCTCAAACTTCAGCCCACTAGAATCTAGCACCGCAGCCATATACACCACCTTTGGCTAGTATTTTAATTGTTTTGATTTTAGAAATGAGGTCTTGGTATAGTTCCCAATTCGGTCATAAACTCCTAGGCTTCGATGATCCTTCCGCCTCAGCCTCCTAAGTAGCGTCACACAGGTCCTATGTTTAGTTTTTGGAAGGAAACATCGCCCCGTTTTACACAGCACTGTACTATCTTTGCCTTTTGAGCTGTCTTGGTGTTTGCTCTGATACTGCAAATCAATGGTGCGTTAACCTTCTGACCAGAGCACAGTGGCCCTGTAATGGTTCTGTACCCGCTGTGCTCTTCTCTGCCACCGCATCACGGTAAAGCAGTGTTCCCAACAAAGCAGTACAGTTCCTAATTTTAATTTTGTTAAATCTGAACTGTCATGCTTTTTTAGTACACTGTGTGACTAAAAGGATACAGGCATACAGCACTTCTGCATGTCCCAGTACAGGATTCCTTCAAGGAATTGTCCTTGTGGAATCGCAGCGGAACTAGCTGCTTTTATTCATAGAGCACCATTTGTGCTTGGAAGAATGACTGGCAAACCACAGGTGTACAGACTGCGGCATTTGGCAGACATTTTTCTCAACGTTGAACGAAGCAAGACTATTTCTTCAAGGAAAGGAACTCTTTGTTGCCAATAATAAAACCCAGTAACTTTGGAAAACTTACATTTGCCATCCTGAGCTTGACAGCTTTACAGTACTGAAGACTTTTATTATGGGGCTGTGACATTAATGAATGAAATTTATTTATTTCCTTCCTTCTTTCCTCCTTTCCCTCCTCCCTTCCTCTCCTTTTGTTCTTTTCTCTCCTTCCTTCCTTCCTTCCTTCCTTCCTTCCTTCCTTCCTTCCTTCCTTCCTTTCTCTCCTCTCTCCCTCTCTCTCCTCTCTCTCTCTTTCTTTCAGGGTCTCACTCTGTAGTTCAGGCTGACCTTGAACTCATTAGGTAGCCCAGGTTTGCCTTGAATTCATGGTGATCCTCCTGCCTCAGCCTCCCAAATGCTGGGATTATAGGTGTGCTCCACCATGCCCGGCTTCCTTGTTTTGTGACAGTAGTGAAAATATACTAAGTTATAAAGGAATGTGGACTGTAAAACATTGGAAACATTCTAAAGGTCCTTAGAGCATGGTTTCAGTGGTTGTATGCTTCAGCTGAGTTACTGGAAAGTGAGCTGAGTTATTGGAAAGTGAGTTGAGTTACTGGAAAGTGGCTGCCTGTGAGGTACAGAACTACATGGTCGGGAGACAGTCATGGAAAGGATATTTACATATCACTGTGTAAACATTTGTAGCTTTTAAAAATTTCACATCAAGTGTCTGGGGTATAGCTTAGTGTGGAGTGTGAGCTTAGCATGTGCAAGGCTCTGGGTTCCGGCCCCACCACAGAAAAATAAAACAAAACGCTCACACTAGGTATATGTAGTGGTATCACGTTATTTACTTCAGTAACTAAGGGAGAATCATTCTGATGACAGTTGATAAATGCGTGAGCGATGGCCGAGGCAGTGAAGGCGCCACAGGAGACTGACAGGACGGATAGTACAAAGGTAGCAGTGACTGGTTTTGATAACTGATTTGGTTTTGAAGTGTGGGTGATGGGCTCAAAGGAAGAAAAGAGAAAAATTAAAGATGATTTTTATCTTTGATAGATTGGCTGACAGCGCCATAACCCTAACGGAAACAGAGGGGTTTACGTGTCCTGATGGGGAGAGGGAGCAGAGGTTATGAGTTCTGGGCTCACGTTCGCCTATCATTTGTGCCACGTACGCCTATGATTTATCAAATGCTGTTACCTACATTTGCATAAACGTAGTCTCTTTAATTCATACAAAAGTAAACAAAACAACTATATGAGGCAGAAATTTCTACAGCCATTTTATAGGTGATAATATAGCTTCACAGGTCTTGGGAAACATAGAAAGCTAAACAACTGCAAAGCAGCAGAGACCAGACTTGCATGAAAGCTGCTCTTGGACTCTGACAAGAGTCCTTTTCCTTTTTGGCCTTTTTTGTCTTTTTGAGACAGGGTCTCCCTATGCAGTTCAGGTGGGCCTTGAGCTCACTTTGTAGCCCAGGCTGGTCTTGAACTCCCAATGATCCTTCTGCCTCAGCCTCCTGAGTGCTGGGATTACAGGTGTGCCCCACCATGCCTGGTTAGTGGTGTGGTTTCTATATACTAAACTGGTTTGAAACTTGCACAAGTTGAGAGGACAGGCTTGGGATTTGAACAGACGTGGGTTCAAATCCCAAGCCTTTTAAATACTAGCTAGATGACATTGGGCATTACTTCACCTTTCTAAATCTCAATTTCATCCTCAGTATCTAGTATTAAGGATTAAATTAGATGATGCACCTAAAGCTTTAGCAGACACGCACAACAGCTGTTAGTAAGCAGCAACTGGGCTGTCATACTGCTTGGACATGGGACATGTTGGTTGGGTAAATTCAACAGTAAGAACTTTAGAGGTGGAATTAAGGAGGGAAGAATAAATTTACCTAAAAGCTGCTTAGTTAATGACATTTTGCCATAATGGCTTTTTTCAGTGTTTATTTCTTATAGGTACGTATTTGCATTACACCGTGATCCCGTTGTTCTGGGGATTGGTGCGCGTACAGAACGCATCTCCGTTATCCTCACCCCTTTTCCCCTCCCCCC